>WYDF02273894.1:0-17777 GCA_009867245.2 Adranes taylori | reverse complement strand
ATAGATATTGCTCTTAGTTGCGGGCATGACTCTTATTTTCACAGTGTGCCAAGTAAGAGTCATGATTGTCGTTACGGACAAATTTTGTTATCTTGTCCAGCTCTCACTTAGATTCTGTTAATATCAAATTATACGAAATATATTCTCTATACAAAACGCTGATTCATGCACAGCTGCAGGCAATTACTCATGCCATTGTCGTAACCATCCGTTTCCATTCGGACTGGCGAGCGAAATAATTGTCTACCGGCTATTGTTCCAGTACATTCTGGAAAGTTTTAGAATTTTTGAGGAAGAACAAAATATACATTTCACTTATTAGAGAGCCAGCACAACTTCAGAACATTTTTTGGCCCTGCCTTTTTACGACTGGCTGTAAGGTACCTTGGGCGACAACCGGCTCCGCCGGAGGTTGCATAAATAGCCATTTTCCTAACGGGACCGATTAGTTTGCTGTCAGTTTATCAAGCATTAAAAATTCTCCTGAATCCACGTCAGTGTTGGTCAAATTATTATTATTATTATTATTATTATTATTATTGCTTATAGTTAGAAGCAAATTATTGTTCTAAAAATACTTATAGTTTTGAGTAAATTTAATACTTATTGCATTTTATTGACTACCAGTCATAATTGAAGTTTATAATCAGTTGAATGTGTGATTATTGGAAACCTAAAACGTGAGTACTATCATTAATTTATTTATATATATTTGTTCGACTAAATGAATCATTGCAAATTCTTATTTTGAAGGAAAGTAATTAACAAATATTTCACGTTACTAACTTTCATGATTTCTATGCAGAGCTAACAAACCAAATAAGTACAGATCATAAGTGTTTGTTTTAAAATGAAGCTACTCAGTGTCATTCCGAGATCAATCGATAATTTTTTAATGTATATGTGAGGCATTTTCTGACTCATTCGCATTACGTACGTTGCAGAAAGTTATTCATCTATTTTATGCATTTGGCAAATTATATTGTACAAAGTTGAATATTTACTGTGAACGATTTGTTGATCCTTTAATTCATTGTTGCTATAGAACTATTTTAACTTTTTATTTGAATAGATTATTGAAACGAATCTTTAGTGTTTCATTCTTTATTGTGATTCATATTTTATCTGTTGTGAAACTAAACCTGTTTTTTGAAGCTGTTTTTACAGTTCCAAACAGACAAGAGGTTTCACAAATTTAACAGACCTTGTGCGCAGTGACTGTTAAGAAATTCAGTGTAAAAGCTACCCCGATTGAAACCCTGCATTATTTAAATACCTTAAGCTCTACCGCGATTTAGTAATTATCAATTTTATTACATTTTATGATCTCAAATGAATCAGGGGTTTTCTCAGAAAATAGTTGGGAAGGCTAGACCGATTCGCATGTCCGTGTCCAAATTTACACGCGACAATATTGTAATATTTACGTTCTTAATTCGGAAGAAATAATTATTTAATTATTATAAATACATTTAAATTACGCCGGCTAATTATATTAGAACGCATCTTCAGTATAATATTCATATTATTTATTTATAAATGCGTTGTGAATAATATAATCTTTCATTTAGAATATGGTAGGGCAAAAAAATTAAATTATGTTCGCTTATTTATTTATGCAAGATGACGCGTTTTAAGTTTTACGTTTAGAGAGACATAAAGACATATGTTTTCTGCAGTCTTTTTGTTATAATGTTACTAACTTAAGATGAGTAGATCTATTTATTTTAGTTAGTCACGGAATGTAAGAAATATTATATTTGTAGTAACAACACTCGGTTACAGTATACCATATGGTTTACCTCCGGATTGAAACAGCTAATCATTGAGAAAAACTAGCATATAAGATATATAAAACCTCAAATTCTCAATCTGACTACAATATATTCTCTGAGTTAAGATATAAAAGTAAACAACTGGTTTCACAATGTTACTCTAAATATACATTAACCACCGAACATAACTGAACTATTAACCCAAAATTATTTTGGAATTTTATCAACGAATCAGGTTGTGATTCTTCTATTCCATCCATTATGTTTCTAGATGGCAATGAAGCCAATACCAACATTAAAATAGCTGAACTATTTGCGGAAAATCTATCGTCCGTCAGTCTACTCTCCTGTTCAGTCTAATTCCTCTAACTCTTGATTCAAACTAAGGCCGTCAAAGAATTCTAACTTCACGGCCCTTGAGCTAACTTTTCAGGAAATTGCATATCTAAGGTCAAATATATGACGGCTTCGGGACCAGACGGGTTACCTAGCGTTTTTATTAGGGAGTGTCTACATGCAATCACTTATCCCATTTACTTACTATTTAATCTCTTACTTAAACAAGGCTCATTACCTGATACTTTGAAACAGAGCTCTCTAGTACCAATTTTCAAGTCGGGCAATAAAATTGATATAAAGAACTATAGAGGAATTTCTATCTCGAAGTCCTCTGTCATTCAAAATTATTTGATGAACTGATTATCTTACATATCTCATTGTACATCAACCCTCTCATTATAAGTCAACAGCACGGCTGTATTAAATTCAAATCAACTGAATCAAACTTATTATCATTTCAAAATTATGTAATAAATGCCTTCGAAAAAGAATACCGTACATTCCATCTTTATAGGCTTTTCGAAGGCATTTGATAAAGTTAATCATCAGGTACTAATCGCTACGCTTATTGACGCTGCGTTGGTAGAAATATGCTTAAGTGTCTTACTAGCTTCTTAACAAATCGCACTCAAGTAGTGAAGTTTGGAGGATGCATTTCAAAACCGATTCATGTCTAATCAAATAACTGTATCCCAAAGCTCACACCCTGGTCCTATTCTGTTTAATTTATTCATAAATGAAATCGGAGCTTGTTTCACTCGTTCTAAATTTCTTCTTTTCGCTGATGATTTAAAGATATACTCTCTTGTCGAATCATTAGCAGATGCATCCTACTTACAAGCCGACGTTAATGCTCCAACTAAATGGTGTGAGAACAATATTATATACCTGAACATTGATAAATGCTATAGCATGTATTTCTCTAGACGAAAACATCCTTATATCTGTGATTATTATCTCTCTGATACCAAACTTCATTCCACGTGCAATATTAAGGATCTTGGTATTACACTGGATACTAAACTAACTTTCTACGATCACATAGAGGTTATAGAAAACAATCCCTTAAAATGTTAGGATTTAAATATAGAAACTTCAATATTCACTGCCTCAAAATACTATACTGTGCGCCAGTCTGATCTAATTTGTTCAGTTGTATGGTCTCCATACTATAACGAATAAATACACTCCATTGAGAAAGTACAGTGGAATTTTTTAAAAATTTTAGCCTCTAAATTGGGCCTGAATGTCAGGACACAGGACATCAGTATATATTCGATTTAGTCAACTAAAATTCTCTTGAAGCCCGACCTGTCAATGTGGATGTCAGGATGTTGTTCAAATTAATTCATGGATTGGTGCAGTGAGTTGTCAAATCTCATTGTCCTAAAAGAACCCAATCCCAGACTTGAGACATAACAACATGCTTGACATTCCATTTCATTACTCGAATTACATGTATAAATCGTTTACTACGTTGAGGCAACCAATACTCAGAACAAGGACTGAATGTCTTAACGGTAACCTTCAACCAACTTACCTCCGGCCTGAATTCTACCTGAACTAACTTACCTCCTGAGTAGAAGGGATTGGACAGTTCACCCTCACTCCCACCACATGTGACCTTGCACTACATTGACATTGGGCATGCGTAGCCACGCCTCCCTCCGCTCTGATTAGTCCACGTCATAAATGCTGCTCTCTGATTGACTGTTGTATTGATGACGTCATCAAGATTAGCCAATAGGAGGCCGTTCCACACTTATCCCTACCACTTTTGAATTCCACCTCTCACCATAGTGAATTAACCCTCTACATTACTACTCCATCTCTAACAGATAGAAACGAGAATTATGCCGCAATACTGGTTAGATATTACGCAATATAACCTAATTTTTGCGCAATCCAAGATGGCTGTAAACAAAAAAGTCACGTGACATCAATGCTTGTAAACAAAAAAGCACGTGGTCGCGTTGTTTGTAAACAAAAAATTCACGTAACATCAATGTTTGTAAACAAAAAAACACGTGGTCGCATTGTTTATAAATAAAAAAGCACTTGATTGAGTTAAAAACACATGGTGTAGGTGTGGCCGCCTCGTAGGTAGGTGTGGCGCATAAAAATTCAAATTTGAATTCAAATTATAACGGGTTTTTAACGAAAATATCAATGGGGAGCCCTCAAATTACAAGAATTTTAAATCCAAGGTGGCCGCCAACCCGATCAGCTGATGCTTTGAGGTAAGAGTTTCTTTTCAAATATTTCTAAAAATTGAACATCCCGTGTTTAACTAATTCGCGGTAACCATAAAGCTGCCAGAATTATAAAAATCAAACTTCCAAAATTTTAGTAGATTATGAGATCTTATAATGTGCGAACTTAAACTTTTAACTTTTTCTTAAAATTTGAGTTTAATTTATTTAATTCTAATTATGTACAAACTTAATATATTTAAAACTTATATGAACAATTTAATGTTTTAGTTAAATATATCCTACATTTGGTGAACATCGTTTTTAGATCAGTTATAATAAAATTCTCTTTCAGTACTATTATAGGAATTATTTTACATAAAAATGTCTCTGTCAAATGTCATTGTCATTTTTATAAAGCCACATGAAAACCTTTTAAGTACATTAATGCTCATATTTAATATGAGCGTTAAATTATATTATGTGATGTGCGAAATATTTTTTAAGGTTTTATCAATGTGACAAGGATTAATATTTTAGGGTTTATACGTTTTATTTAAAAGATAAAATTAAAAATCTGTTTCCGAGATTTTATGTATTTGCTACAAATTTTTGAGTACTTGGCTATCGTTATATTTAATTATATCTGTTATTCGTTTTTTTAGACATTATAACTTAGCTTCATATTTAGGATTCCTTTAACATGTTTCTGGCAGGATTGACAACTCTTTGGATCTGGTTGACGTTTAAACTCTTCTGAGAAATTATTATATAGTTTGCATTCAATCAAGTACAAGGGTATGCGGATGACCTGGTGCTGATAGAACAAGGCCTACATGACAGGAAGGTGTCTACCAGATACAAAGTGCCCTAAACATCACAACAAAGTAGAGAAAATGGACTAAGAATTAACCCCAACAAAGTGATGTATCATTCACTGATGTACCATTCACAAGGAGGAGTAAACAAAATCTACTGTTCTTGGTCCTAAGTGATACAACGGTCACGATAAGTCTGTAGCTCAAGCACTTGGGTCTAGTCTTAAACCACAAACTGACCTGGAACTCACATTTGCAGAAACTGGCAGGATCAAAACTACACACAACAACAAAAAGCTTCCGAAGCATTCAAAAAGCTATGCGATAGAACATGGGGTTTATAACCAAAATTGATATATTAGGCCCATACAGCAATTGTAAGACCCATTATTGTCTGGAGTTCATTAAACCACAGCACTAGTTTAACTAAAAAACACAGCAAGCATATATTAAGACAATAGAAATATGAAGCCATAATGAAAGACTGGAAGAAAGTCTTGGGTCAGGAAAATTCAAAGGCCTTGATAAACCTGACATCTGAGGCAAACTCCAGAATATTCAGTTTCAATAAAGAGGAACTCTCCATATGTACACGCTTTATTACGGGAGTTGTTCTCTAAATTACCATATACATAAAATTGGTAAGGTTGAGAACCTAACATGGCGACTCTACAATAATAAGGCAGAAATGGTAAAACATATTTTGTGTGAATGTCTGGCAGTGTGAGCATCGAGCTGCAGACTTAGATATTTCGGAGGTATGACAGTAAATGCCGCGAACATCGGGGAACATCATCCGAGTGTTAAGGTTTATCAAACAACTGAGATTGTTTTAAACGACAAGAGGCGGCACACTACAAAAGATCTTTTAGCTTGAAGTAGCTGGTGTGATGATCCAGCCCTTAATACTATACATATACAAATTGCGTAATAAAAGAATGAATACACAAAAAGTGTCGTTATGGAAAATGTAAAACATAATTTAATATCATTTTATCATATATCAAATATGTGATTATACATTTGGAAAGATAAGGTAAAAAAATCGTTTTCCCATTTCGTCTAACTCTTACTTGTGCAGTTGAAGTAACAACTTGCTTTTGGAAGCGAAACATGTAAGACGAAGTGGATATAAACTCTAATAAATAATCTGCAGTCTTCAACATTTTTAAATGCTGTAAAATAGCGATGACATAAATTTTGCTAATAGTATTTCATATTTTACAGTATTAATCCTAGTTTATTCCAATATACTTTTCAACATTTGTAATAATAGATAAAATGTTTTATTACAAAAAACCAAAAAATCGGACCATAAAGATCAACCGAATTTGAAATACTACCTGGATATGACATAGGCATCTGTTTTAGGAATGAACTAAACCAAATACAAAACTACACACATTTCATATTGACCATGACACCATTGATAATTTGATAGAAAGCATACAACATAAAACAGTTTATCGGAGACTTGCAATGATAATAACTTATCCCCTCTACGCAAAAGGTTATGCGTTAATTCTTAGTCAGCCTCTCTTCTGAAGATGAAAACCTAGAAATATTATTACAAAACATGTTTGTGATCACTGCTTTAGTTAACCTAAATATGAAATTTTTCTGTGCATGAGTAATAGGATATTGTAAATACTGAATGTCAACTGTGAAAGCATTTCCCGATAGTTATTGTCCTTTTGCTCCGCCTATGATATTTCATATGCCAATAAGATTAAGGCATGTAATAAACACGAGGCGATCACGCATGTTAACTAGTTTATTTGTTCGTGAAAAATAGTTAGTATGTTGTAATGTCTAACTACATGCAAACATTTTTACGAATATTGATACGCCACTGAAAAATGTCTCAAAACAAAATAGAATAATTCTCTATCCGTGATAGACCTTATGGGCAAAAAACAGACCGACTCTAAAGAAGTATCACAAAACAATAATTCGCTAGGTTATCTTTCCGACGTTGTGAATTATGTGCCGCCTCTATTTATAGCAGTGTCCGATTCAGTCATTTCATTTGGTCCGATTCCATCCCATTCCGTGCCCGTGTGGATAAAGCGGTTTGGCACAATACGTGATAAAATGAACGTTTTTGTTTTCTATTTGAAATGACTAGATTTTATAGTAACGAGGAAGTCAGTTTAGACAAAACTGTAGACAAATATAAGCAACACTTTCATACAAAAGAGGAAGACTTCGCGAAACAATATGATATTACATTTTGTGAAACCTGGATAAGAACAAATAATTTTGAAAAGGTATGATTTCATTGCAGTAAGACTATATTAGAAAAGAATAAGATCCTTTGTTCATTTATATACTATTGTATGTTTATAGGTTTGTCTACAGTTTCCAGATTATTTACTAAGGGATTCTTCCGAAGTGGCAATTGAGCTTCAAAACAGATTAAACCAAACGATCTATATTTTGGGTGATACAGCATATAATAGGTATGCCACAATTTTTTAATAGAAATATCAATTTACGTTCCTCAAAACAAATATATTTTTAATTATTATTTGAAAAGTCTGTTTGATAGACCAAAAAGATTTTGGTTACCCTTTTTAAGAATATTTAAATATTAAATCATTGTCCGTTTTTACATTTCAGTTGTTGTGTTGATTATGTAGCGGCAGCCCATGTGGATGCTGATGCAGTGATACATTTTGGAATGAGATGTTTTTCTAAATGCAGTTATAAGATCCCAACCCTATTTGTTCCTGAAAAGTATGATTTAAATATCGACGCTTTTCATAAAGCACTGGTTAAACGAGCAGATACTCTAAAGGACCCAGTAGTTGTTTTGGATCATCCGTTTCTTCATTACGAGCGTACGTAATTCATACAATTACATTGTTATAATATTAGAGAAACAAAATTGAATTACTTATAATAATTTTAGAGAAACTGCAAGATGTATCAATAATGTGTAAAGAAATTTGTACAGTTGATAAAATAAATTCTGATTACTCATTACTGATCTATATTGGAGAAAAAGGTCGGAAATTATTGCACTTGAAAACACTTCACTACGGTATATAGAATTAACTTTGAATTTGTTAATTTTATTACTATGATTGATTTATATTTTTGTAGCACGTGAATTATATTATTTTGACGATTCTGTGGAAGATATCGTCAAATATGAAATAGAGCCGAGAATTTTAAAACGTCGGAACTTTCTAGCTGAAAAGATTCGTGATAGCCAGACTTTAGGAATAATTATCGGAACTGTTGCTGTACAAAATTATTTGGAGGCAATTTCACACTTGAAGAAATTAATTATAGCATATGGAAAAACCTATTATTTAATATCTGTGGGGAAGCCAACTGTTGCGAAATTAGCAAATTTTCCAGAGGTATGTTTATCTAAGAAAAACTTTGATAGTTACAAGTACTTATCTATATTGCTTTTTACAACACAAGTAGTAGAGTTTTTATGTTGTAAAATTTTAACAATTTGGATTATCTCAAAATCTTTCAAAGCTTTTCCACTTGTGTTTTACTGTATTTGACTTCCTCCAGGAAAGTATTTTTCCTTTATATCAAATACTTTCTTTTTGTGTCGAAACAACTTCAGTGTTTGTCAATTGCAGCGATCACTATCTGTATTATTTTGATTCACAGCTTGATTTAGACTTGTCTCATCTCATTCCATCTCTTCTTGTAAATCTCTTAATAAAAAATGAGAAAATAAATATAATCACAATATATAGGTCACCGGGTAGTTTTTTGGAGCATATTGAAAGATTCCTACACACAAAATTAAACTATTGAATTTGGATGGAATATCAATGATATTGTGACAGAAAGGTCAATAACTGTAAGTAGAAAATATAATAGTAAATCAAACTTAGGGTTTGTAGCAAAGATAAAATGTAATACATGGAATAATCAGATGGAAATAGAATAGAATATTTATTAGAATAAAACATAAATTACAATAATAAATTCAGAATTTTACGGCCTATTCACGACAAAAACAATAAGTAGTACATCAAAAATAAATACATAAACCATTTCAATGCGTAGATATATATATATATATATATGTGAACACTCGGCAGTAATAGCAGTAGAACACCTTTATTGGCATAATAAATTCTATACAAATACACTTATACTTCAAAAACAATTATAATACGACAGTCCCAAAAGAGAAAAAATATATATAAAAACTTAAAGAGTATATAATTCTAAAACACTAATATATAATTTGTAATTTTCCAAAATTAATAATTCATGGATGGAGAAAAAATAAAAAAAACAGCACACAATACGCCTTCCCTTCGACAGAAGGGAAGGCTTTTATTTCTTCTGTCATTCTCTTATCCATTTTTATGCCTTTCCTACCACCCGCTTACCCTCTTATCTCATCTCTTGTATTTCTTCCATCTTCTATATTCTCCATTCTCCGCCAAGCCCATTACCCCCCTTCTCTCTCTTCCTTTTGATTTCTTATCCCTCCCTTGTTGTTCTATTTACTTGTTATTCACCCCTCTCCTGTTTTTTCTCCTTTATTTCCTTCTCTTTATTACACCCACTATTTTCATTATTATCTCCCTACCCTTTCCTTTGTACCACAAACAACCTCCAGGTTTCTTCTACTTCCCTTTCTCCCTCACTCCATTACATCCATTTACCCAGTGGCTTCTCTTTGCCTCTGGCCTCCCACATATTCTGCACATTATAATATTAATAAAATGTATAGCCAACACAGCATTTACATCAGGGCATCGAAATCGTTATCCCAATATTCCTGTATAAAGTAAAAGACACAAGTTTTGTTAAAAGTGTCCTCTAGAAGTTCTTTTATCTTATTTGGTTGTTTGTTATCGACATCGAGATTGGATTTTTTAACGTTTGTGTTAAGCGATAATCATCAGACTTAATGAAGTGTTTATTACATGTATTGTGATCGTGAATATCACTATGCAATGTCCGTCCATCACAATTCCTATGAGCGTAGATTAGTGCTCGTTTAATATTTTATAGTCCTTAAACACCTGTAATGTCTATATATTATACAACCTAATATTTTTACTGCTCCTTGTAGCGAAAAAATGCTCTGAGCCTCCGTACATTTGTACGAGTCCCATGGCAAGATAGCAGAGTTGCTTAAAGATTGGCATGTGCATAGTAGCAGGTTTTCAGTGAATGAGATGGCAAAGACTATGGAGAGCATACGAATCAAAAAGATATTGCTAGCCAACTTTTTGGAAATTGCGCTTACATGATATTTCCATCCCAGGACCGGATTAATATTCAGTAGCAGTGTTGTTTTTCGTCTTTTTTTTAATGAGAATGTGAGTTTAGATGTTTTGTTCTCATTTAAGAGCAATTTATTTGAGGTCAATCACTGTGGAACTATCGTATATAGAATTCTTGATTTATATTCGACATCCTGGATGTCACTTCCTACTGTGATTGCGTTGTGTCATCTGCGAATAAAACACTGCTCTGGCTTAACACTTTAAATAAAGTCGTTGAAAAAGATTAGAAACAAGATGGGCCCCATTATAGATCCTTGAAGCACACCCATTTCGATCACCCTTTCCTCAGAGCACTCATATATCTGCACTACTTTCCGATTTTTATTCGTCAGATACGGTCTTATTAGTTGTATGTTTTTTCCTCTAAATTCTATAATCTTTAGTTTCTCGCTCAGTATATTATGTGCCACCCAGTCAAGAGCCCTGCTTAGGTCACAAAAATATGACATCGAGCATTTTGCGTCCTAAAATGTGGTCAAAATATTATTGCTGACCTGCAGTAATGCATGGGTAGTACTTCTACTTTTCTTGTACCCATATTGGGTATCATGGAATAAGTGTGCTTCTCAAAATAGTTTACAATTTTATTAATTATCGTCTCTCAACGATTTTCTCGAAAATTTGGAGCAGTGAGATTGGTCAATAGTTGCTTATGTTTGTTGTCACCTTTTTTTAAATAGAGGTATAGCGTTAGCTATTTGTAGACAATCAGGAAAAGTTCTCTCATGAAAAATATCATTTATTAGTCTCGCCATAGGTGTAGTTAGGTTATCAATGTTACCTTTTATTAAATTGGAATTAAGTTCGTACACATCTCGTGCGTTTGAGTTCTTCAACGTTATAAAAGCCCCCGTAATATCGTTCTGTGTAGTGTATTGAAAAGCGAAGTTAATAGTTGGTGATGTCAGTTTTAATGGCAAATTAATGATATTATTGGTTAAAGGATCCCAGTCAAGGTCAGATATATTGTCCACTATGTTCAGAGGCATTTCAATAAAATAATTGTTAAACGTGTCCGAATTTATTTCGGACACGTTTAACATCAGACACTTAATCTGATTGTATTTGTTGCCTGTATTACGGCTACTATTTAATATCTCCCAGAGTTTTCTAGCCTTATTGTTAGATCCCTTCTAACAACATTACCTTGTCAAATGCCTTAGTTTTCGTTTCTCTTAAAGCTGGACGATAGTTATATTTGAGTACTTTGCTTTCTTTACCTAATTCATCAGTCCCATCTTAGAAACATAGATTATTCAAGGCAAACAAATTTTCTCTCATGTCCTTTAAATCCTGATTGAACCATTTGATCCCAGAATCATATAATCTGATGCGCATGTTTGTTCTGGTAATAATAAATTGAAAATTTTGACCATTTCTTGGACGTATGATTTAAATCTATCGTTTGTTGAAGTGTTTGTCGTATTTAATCTTTGCCAATCTACCTCTGAAAGACACTTGAAGAAATGTGTCTCCCACGCTTTGTAATAGGCCTCATCAATTTATTGTGAGCTACGCATTTTATAAAATTATCGTTTTCCACTATGAAATTGATCAGATGGCTTGAATGGACAAATACTTGAAAATCTCCTCGGTATTTACAACGCTAGTATGGAAATTAATAAAAATGTTGTCAATACCACTTTCCACGTGTCTGTTGATATATATTTTTTGCAGGTCAAAATTTGTAGCCCTAGTATCTGCAGTGTTGAAATCTGCCGACGGAGGTTTATAACAAGTAATTATTACATATTTAGTAAAACATTTTACACCAGTAAATTCACAGTTACACCAGTAATTTCACAACGTAGAGAAGTGATCCAGATCTATTGCTTCACATTGCAATGTATGTTCCTGTAATATCATGACACTTCCATGTTTTAGTTGCTCAATGGAGTAGATGTTTTCTGTTATCCAGTTCTTTAATTTGAATTGTGATGCTTCATTAGGAGATAGTCAGTGCCCTGTTATGCAAGCAATATTTACAGGCATTGACTTAGTAGCAGCTTCTATTTCATTAATTTTGTTTTTTATATATTGTACATTCATATGAATTAACTATATATTACTTATTAATGTGGTTGCTTGGATAGTCTATATTGATGATGGGATAGTCCATATTCTAGGGTCCATGTATTTGAGATGCAAATTCAATATTCAAATTCAATATAACACAATATAAAATTCAATACAAAATTCAACATAGACATGTTTCGTGAAAACCTAAACAATATATAACACCCCTCTTTCCCTTTCTTAATGCACCCTTTTCTTATTTGCCCCTTTCCCTCCTTTTCCGTCATACTCATCTACCTTCGCACAATCTACATTTCCTTTCATTAACACTTATCCAAAACTGTTAACCCTTTGTTCATTCCCACATCTAAATCTAGCAGCCCTCCTTTTCTCTTTCATACTCATCCTTCCAACATGTCCTTCGGCAGCCCCCCAACCACTTTTATTTTGTTGTATTTTCTATTATACCTGCTGTATTTTCTATTATACCTGCGTATTTTCCTTTAACCTCTCACTTCTCTCTTGTTCGTCCACATCCATTAAAGGCCGCTCCGCCGCAACCTGGCACAACCTATCTGCACTTGCTCTATCGTACCATTCTTTCATCGACCATCCACACCTCTAATACATCGTTTTGCGATACTTCACCCACATGTTTCTGTCATCTTCATTTTTTGTTTTTCTTATTATATCTATATATACTCTTCACAAATCTCCCTTCTTTCCCCATCATTGCTTTCTTTTCATATTTGACTAGTGTTCTTAACTCCTTTTATCCATAACTGGTGTTCATTAAACTCCTGCAGTACTATGTCCGACGGTGTGCTTCTTAGTATTCGCTTTTAAACCCAGTATTCTCTTCAAATAGTTCAGCCCCATTCTTTCAATTTCCATTCTCTCTCTCTCACCGCCCATATCTATGCACAATACATTAGTATACTCCTTATACACACTTTTAGAATTAATATCTTCATTCTGATTGAGTCTTCAAACCTTTCTTTCGATACATCTTTTCCAAGTCTTTTATTCTTAGTCTTACCCTTTCAGATATCCTTATTTCCAGCATCCTCTACCATAACGTCTCTCTATCAATCTAATCGAAAGCCGCCTTTAAATCTACAAATAGCATGAGTATCTTTCTGCCCCTACTTATTTCCTCGTTTATTATATAGTTTACAACCACAATGTTATCCATTGCTCCTTTTCCTTTCACGAAACAATATCTTTTTTCACTCATTTCTCTTTAACTTTCTATTTATGATCCTCGCATACTTGTGATGTCCCTGTATATTTACTTTTTAAATCTTAAAAATTTGATACTTAATACACTTCAAACTTTCTTTTACAGATTGATGTATATGTGTTACTTAGCTGTGCTATGAGCGAACTGTACGAAAGTCGGGATTTTTATAAGCCAATCGTAACACCGTATGACGTAGAATCTGCTTTAAATCCTAAAGTTCAACTTTCAGAGTTCTCTTACGATTTCAACACTTTTCTGCCAAATATGATTCATACTGCAAACACTACAACCGTCGAGGATATTTTAGATGTAAATCAATTCAGCGATGTTAGTTTAATTAGTGGTAAAATTCGAATACAAAAAAGTAAGCCAGAATATGATGCGCCCACAGAGAACAAAGAACAAGGTTTAATATTTAAAAGTGATAACACAGTGAGTGTAAAACAAAGCGGCGCAAGTTATTTAGCTGAACGAAGCTGGAAGGGTCTAGAACAGAAGTTGGGTCAAAGTGCAGCTACTGTAGCTATTGAAGGAAGGCATGGATTAGCACAAAGTTACGAAAATGAATCTGAAACGGTGGAAGATACCAAATTAGTACTATAGTTGAAATAAAATAAACAGTAAAGCTTGGTTTTTAATTTTTTTACTTTGTGTCGGGCTCTTGACTTCAATACCTATTTAAAGACGACCTGTAGACTTGTATAGGATACAAAGTGCCTACAAACCTTACATACACCCAAATGGTGTTGTTATTAAAGAACAAGGAACAACTCCAAGGGAGAGGTGAGTTTGAATAAAAATAACATCTAATTATATAATAACGATTTGCTATATATCTTCAACGGTTTACGATTTTTGTTTATTTTATATAGCACGATTTTTTTTGACGCCGCTCTTTTCTCCCCTACAATCCTTTTCAGACCCGATTCAGATATCTTACTTGCATCTTTGATTTCCTGATTTTCCAGTCCCATGCATTGCAATACTTTTAACACAAATATTAAGCATCTGTATCCTCATTTTTACTGAGACTCTTCTAATTCCCAATTTTTCTTCCCATATCTCTCTCATTCAGCCGCAATATTTGCTTTCCTGGCAACCATCTTTACATGTTCTTCACGCGTTGTGTCACAAGATCGCTCACGAACTGGTGAAGTCTTGGCCATGACTTCGCATCATATATGTCTTCGCTCGTTCATGGGATCATCTTTATTTCTCGATAATTTTGAAAAAATCTTTTGTCCTGAATAATTAACAAGGTTCAATGTACCTAATAAAACTTTGCTACTTCAAAAATCTGAATTTCCCTTTATGGAAAAAATTATAAAGTTCCAATTTTTGCATATTTCAGGACGTCATTACTACAACATGGCATTATGTTTTCGAAATTTTTCCCTTTAGTTATATTCTAGAATTTTTTATCTTTCGAATGAACAAAACAAAACAAATGTCTGTAGTTTTTGAGAAACTAAGGACGCGCAAATGTACTTTTTGCAGTCATTTTCTTTCATAATTTGGAAAAACGATGTGAACGCTAGTTATACAGCCGCTATATTATTCTCCGCATACCAAATATCTTATTTTCCGAGTGTTACATAAATTAAAAAATGTCGGTTAGGTTATTATGGTTATAAATCAGTTTCTGCTTATAATCAATAATCAGATATATTAATCTTGTGCATATTTGTGGTAATTCGTGAATAATTCTAATAAATCTCTGATTGACATTTATCTGTCATAACCAAACTCCGTCAAACGACTCGAGTTGCATTCACATAAGTGTACATCTTAAATCTGATTTTAAATACCTATACTTTCTAAATATGGCAGATAAAGAGTGCTAACTACAACAAAATCTACTTGAAAATGGGCACCATTGAAATCAATGTCGTATCAAATGCGGTAAATGATACCACCGCAACTATGCAAAGCTGACAAACGACGAATTTTGTTTTTATGAAAAAAAAAAACAGGCAACTAAAATGGGGTTGAATCACATGTTTACCTAAAATTACAAATGATGGTACTGAATTCTTCCAATGATTCTACATCTACTTTAGAGAAAGAATCTAACAGTAAGCGTAAATCGTACACATTAAACGACATCATGGAGAGATTGATAAGCATGGAATTAAAATGCGATATATTACTTTTTAAATATGAAACGCAGTTGATCGAAAACAAAAAAATTAAAGATGATTTCAACTACTTAAAATTGAAAACGATAAAATTCAATAAAACTAAATCATTAGATGAAGAATTCTACGTGAACTCAAAGAAAGAAGCAAAAACATAATGATATTTGGCGTCCCTGAAAGCGATTCTAGTTCACTAATAGATTCACTAGAAAATTGAGGACGATAAAATCCATGTTCAACAAGTTTTCCATGCAATTAATCTAGATATACTAATATCAAAAAGGTATTACGGTGCAAAATACAAAGCAGAATTCGTCTTATAAAAGTTATCACTGAAGACACGTCTATTGTAAGAAATATATTAAAGAACAAATCTGATTTTCAAAACAAAAACCTGAAAATCAAGGCGGATATGACAATCGCTGAGCAAAATCACCTGAAAGCTCTCAACTCTGAACTAGACCAAAGAAAACTAAATGGCGAAAATAACATTACAATAAAATATATCAATGATATCCCGAGAAAAGTCAATACTAATCCAAATTGCAGTACTCATCGTGCTGAAAATCATTTAAACTAACTAAGCCCTTTACATTGTATTCTCACGTAGGTGGCATGCAATGAAAAATTTTTTACAATGCAAATTTTTTACAACTTTTAAACAATTTATCTCTAGTACAGACTACGACGCTATCATAATAACTGAAACTTCAGTGACAAATAATTATCAAACGCTGAAATTAATTTAACGAACTAATGGATCGCAATATAAATACAAGCAATAAAACACGTGAGGGTGGTATAATTAAAAATTTGAGCCATAAAGAATTGCTACAAAACAAAACTAGTCCCACTTCACAAAAACGTTGAACACTTGTTTTATCTATAATCATTGATAAAATATAATTATTGTTGGATGGATACTCCCGCCAAACTCAAATGAACAAACCTATACGAGGGCTGCTGTTAAAATTTCGGGATAGAAGACAAAAACATCTAGAAATAAAATAATACTTTATTGCTTTTCACAATAGTCCTCTTTACACTCTGTACATTTTTTCATGCGAATAAACCAACCATCACCGCATTTTTTCCACTTAGAAGATGGTACACTTAAAATCTCATTTTGATGCGCTTCTATTGCATCTTCGATGAAAATCGTTTGCCACGTAGTCGATTTTTAATTTTTGGAAAAGTAAAGAAGTCGTTAGGATTTAAATCAGGACTATATGGAGGATGAGACAATTTTATCTTTTGACTGCTCAAATAGTTTACTGTTTGTTGCGCAGTATGGGAACTGACATTGTCATGGTGCAGTGTGATGCGTCGCGTCCTATTTATTTTTTGCAATTCAGCAAACTTGTAAACAAATGGACGTATACCATTCTGCATTAACAGTTCTACGATCTTCAAGTGGAATAGTAGCGACATGCCCAGTTTTTGAGACAAAACAAGCTACCATTTTCTTAGAAACACTGCAGCAGCGAGTGACTTTTGTGGGTTTGATTTCATCTTCAAACACCCAAACAGTTTACTGCTGTTTCGTTTCTGGTTCATAAGCATCTATCCAAACTTTCGTCACCACTAGTAATGTCGTAGATCAAGTTTGATCTCCCTGAGTCGAATAGTTTAAGCATTTATTTACACCAATTCACACCAGCCTCTTTCTGAGCTTCAGTTAAATTATGATGATCCAACGAGATCATTTTGTTTAACATCTAAGTGATGTAAAATTTCATTAATTTGTTTCATACCCAAGCCTAAGCGTGACTCAATTTCTCTATACTTAACATGACGATATGACATTATCACATTTCGTACAGCATCAATTGTTTCAGCAGTTTTCGATGTCATTGGTCGATCTTCACGAAATTCATTACTAATATAACTGCGGCCAAATTTAAACTCTTGGTATCATCGAAAGACAGTTGTCCTTGAAGGTGCCTCTTCACCAAAGGCAATTTTCAAATC
>WYDF02273883.1:0-17778 GCA_009867245.2 Adranes taylori | reverse complement strand
GAAAACGGTAGAAAAAGTCCTCTCTGATTATTTTCTGTTTCTAAACTTGCAAAAATAGCTCGTTCATACTAAGAATACTTTATACCTTCGGAACCTGGCTCGTATCTGTCTTTTAATTTACTATCTTCTAATTTGAACTTCTAATTAAATAACTTGCTATTTATGAAATATAAAATAAAACTTACTATCTATAACTTATATAACACTAAGCCACTTTAAACCCGATTTTGATATCAATAATATTTTGGACATATTTTTAGTAACTCCCATACGCAATCATATAGTTTGATGACTTTTTCAATTTTCTTTTACACAATGTTGAACGTGAGAGCCATGGTTTTAATGTTCTCAAGATATAGCTTATCATATCATCATATCATCCTTCATGGTCATCAAAATAACATAGATACTGGCTGAACAATATTAGGTAAGGCAAATGTTATAGGGCTAAATACGAGGGCTGTTAATAAAGTAGTAAAAATATACCAAGATAATATTTTTTAATGAACGTACAAGCAAAATGACATTAAATTCCTTCAATATAATCACCAATAAGGTCTTGTACCTTTTCCAGGCGTGAGGAAGCCATAGGATACCGTTGGCAAGGTGTTGTTTGTTGATATCAGCGACAACGCGCACTATTGCCCGGATCACAGACGGAAAGTTAGCAAATCGGATGCATCGAAGGAGTTTTTTCATCTTAGGAAAGAAGCCGTAGTGACAAGGACTCATGTCAGGTGAGATCGGAAGGTATTTTAACACACGTCCATTTTAGTACAATGAGTCGATGTGGAACCCAGCGAGAAGCAATTTTCCTCATGTTAAGACGCAATTTTCCTTACATTTTCTTCAGTATGTGCCACACCGTTTGATGACTGAGCCCAACTGCAACCGATAATTCCCGGGCAGTCCATCGACAATCTGTTAAAAGGAGACCACTTACGATGTTGAGAAATGGACGGACGACCTGTGCGTTGAAAATCTGCAGTCTGCATCCAACATGCACTAAACGCTTTAGCTCATCGTACAACCGTCCAATACGGGTACGCATTCTGGCCACAGGCTTCGGATAATACTTTATGACATTGCGATGCATTTTTGCCACGCGCAACCTCGATTTTCATCCACGACCGCTGATCACATTAACATGCATATTCGCATTGCACTGTCACATTTTGTATACCGACAGAAACGACACTGTCCACTTCAACCTACGCAGCAACTACCTCTTCTACTGGATCGACTGTTTTATGTACTCTACATATCTACAACAGCGCCAGCTCATCCCTCGAATATCCTGTTTGCGCAGGCCCGATGTTCTGCGACGTTCTGGGCTATGTTGCCAGTACTTTATTTACGACCCTCGTATACAACATTTTACGTAGTCTATCAGTTGAAATTAGAAACGCCAGTAAGTCTTACTCGATAGCCTAATTCTATAAAACCCAATACAAAAATTATAAAATTTCTTAAGTCTGAGGGCCCAGAGAGGGCATATGTAACGATAGAAATGGCCACGCAATTAAAATAGCGAAGACTTCAATTCCAAAGATCTAATTAGTTAAATATTAAGTCAAATCGATGATCGAATAAATGAATTCAGTAAATTAAGTTCTACTGTATAAATATCTAGAAATACCGCCACATTTAATAATGAGACAAACGTTACTGGGCATTACCCGAAAGCTTCTTAGGATTTAAGCATCCAATTCTATAGAACGTGGGACCATATAAAAGTACTTTCGGCTAGTACGAATACTTTACAAAATAAGGCAAGAAGAAATACAAAGATGGAATCAAGAAAACGATGGAAAGCAAATGGAATCAATATGGAAGGGAACTATGAAATGAAATTAAATGTAAACGTCTTTAAAGGTATAATACAAGAGCAGAGTTTATAGAATTAGGGAATGAAATCGAACAACGGATACAGAAATAATGTTGAGAGGCAATTTGTCCTCGTTCTAGTTTGGTTCTATGATAATTTCGTATGCTTCATCCTTATAAATAACTCAGGATGGTTATATTTGGTGAAATATTGTTATTGCGTAAGCTGTCGTGTGCTAAACGAACTAGTGCAAGAAGGGCAAATGTTGATTGGCGCTTTAAACATATAATAAAGTTTACTTTAAAACATTTGAAATACCATACTTTAGTTAGAATTTCACCATCGGAATCGAAGAACATTGTTATACGCTACGTAGTTAAATTATTTTTAATTGATAGGCCAGTTCCTAATTGATGATAATTAATAGGTAGCACAGCGTCAGTGTATGTGGGAACATCCATAAATAAGGAAAATACTCGTAACCATCCCAATGACAAAGGCTTGTGTTTTATTCTAAATAGTATAAAGATCTACGGGATTATAACTTCAATACATTAAAACTTCAATCAGTAGTAGGTCAATTAATGTGGATATTAAAGTAAATCGCATTTTCAAATTATTGCACGAGACAATATCATAAGGCAGGAGATAATCACTGTGCACCCCATACAAAAGATTCTCTCTTGCCAGTCACGTCGTGAAGCTCAAAAAAAAAGCCAAATATAACTGTGACATATATGGTTGTGGCACGTGTTGAACCTTGTAGAATTATCCCTAGTAGAATTATCCCCAAATTCAAACGTGACAATAATAATATGATACAACTGGACATCTTTTTATATTGAACACCTTGAACACCTAAATTCCATAAATTTCTTAAAGTGGCCGCTTACTATTACTGCTTTAAAAATAAGGACTAAATAAATGTTTACTTACACGTAATATTTGCTGTTTTTATTTGTCGTACAAAAAGGTCACTAAGAACTATAAAATATTCAATGCAAACGAGCTACGTATAACCAAAAAATTGATAAGCGTAGTAAGTTTCTATGTCTATTTGCAACGTTCTATTGTTTAACCCTAAACGAAATGTATTAAAAGAAAATATGCAATAAACGTATTTCACTCGACTCAAACTTCTAAGTATTCCATTTTTATCTAATATTTCTACTGAGTAACTTTCTCAAATATTCTTGAGATAATAAATAACAGATCTTAAGCAACATATATCTTTCACAGTTTATGCTTAGGATACAATGTATATACCCATATAAAGGTATTGTCAAGATATTAGTATTCATCCATCGTTGCTGGGATGTGAACAAAGGGAAGATATTCCTTTCATAAGAACCACATCATGCAGTTGTATTGGACACATACATCGTGGATACGTCTTTAACATTTGCTTTAATTCAACATCGTTTTTTTTAACTTGACTCTGCCATGCACGCGCTGGGGCAGGTGTATCCCAGTATTCTTAAAACTGTGCTTGCGAGTTTGGTTACAGATATGTTGAGACAGGATCCTGTCTAATCTTATTTCATAATGCTTTCTTGAAGTATTTTCAAAATAATTTTTACTTGACCCTTCAGTGCACGCACTGATCCAGGTGTATATCAGAATTCTTAAAGTTGTGCCGGTGTGTTTGCTTATAGATATGTTGAGACAGGATTCGGCGTAATCTTACCTCATAATGCTTTCTTGAAGTAGTATTTTTATTGAAGAGATAAGTATTCTAACTTACGTATATTATTTACACAACTTTTAATATTCTTTATCTTTATAAGGTTATCAGTGGGTACCAAGAACCCCAAGTAGTGTTAAAGAAATTAAAAGTAAAAAATGCTAATGAGGAGTAAAACACAATTCTAACTTTACAAGATTAAAAACAAATTACCAATGTTGAAAGAGACAAAAAATGTACGCCTAAAAATGATATTCGCGCATGCTTTATCCCTTGGATTTATGACATATACTAAGCCATATCTAGGAAAGAGATATTGGTATTATTTATAGCACAAAAATCAAACAATTAACACACCCATGGGACCAACAGGTTAATGTATGTTGCCGACATTGTTGGTCCCATGGGAGCAGCATAGAAATAATATTCAGACATCTATAGTAGACCGTATGCCCTGCTTTAAGAGCACATACCTAGTCTGATGGAACGTCGAGCTCTATTCGGAATAAAAAATCAAGTTGGGCCTAAATTTTTCAAGTTAAGTTTCGTTGTGGTCCTTAAACAAAACAACAACAATTTTTTGACTTATTTCTACGCACGACTATACAATGGTCAAGAAAAAATATTGTAGTCAATTATGTAGGTTGTTAAAAGATACAAAATGTCTTCATTTGTTTGGTTTGATTTTGTGAAGTTTTCCTCCTCTCCCTTTTAGAAATCTCTTTGTAGCAGTTGACACATATTCGCCTTACATCATAATTTTTACCTTCTTTTATTTTAAGTTCGTGATCTTTCTTACTTTTACAATTAGAATTGGAACTGGATTCACAAGTTAGATGGTTCTCAGTTACATAACGTATTACTTCTTTTCTGAAATCGACTATCGATATTTTACTGCCAGCAACTTCTTTGTATTTTATATGTGCATTTATTAACGCAGCAGTTAGAATAATTTGCGATACCATTTTATGGTTTTTCGCAAAGAATTGCTGTATGCACCCAATTAATCTCTTAAGTCCACCGAGGATTTTGATAAATTATACTGAACAATTATTTTGGCTTAATTTTTGTACCTCACCTGAAAACTATTTCTACAACTTCATTTCAGTGTTTAGTGGACAGCATAACTAGATTACGTTGGTCTGTCCAAATTAGTAATGAAACACCTCTTCTGTTTCCTTGAGCAACGATATCAATTTTCGTTAGCTTTTTTGTAACATTTAGTTTAGGTAAACTTTTTCAGTTCGAGCGAATAGTTCCTATGAGATGAATATTGGCAACGATCTCAACTTTCTTTAGCATTTTTGTAACAATTCGTTTAGGTAAACTTTTTCGGTTCGAGCGAATTATTCCTATCATGAGTATTAGTACCTAACCATTTATTGGCTAAGTCTAAATTAGTATACCATTTACATTCTCTACATTTAGATTTCTACCACATACCAATTCCCTACATTTAGATATCTACCACAATAAATCTTCGCGCACATCCAGGCTTGCTACAAAACTTGAGCAACTTAGTATCATAGTTATGGCGTTTTTTAAAGTATTCCCTCATAAGTAGTGATCCTCTAAACTGAACCATTGTTTCATCCACACACATATATTCCCCCGGAATATATAAACTTTGAAAACTTTCAATTAAAATATCAACCAAGGATTGAATTTTATGTAGTCGACCACCAGGGATACAATAATATCATACAAAGGTTCTTGGCTCCAATAAACTCTTAAAGAAGATAACTTCTTAACACCCATCACATAACTAAACCAAGGAAAATTTTAATTTAATCGTGATTCCTGGAATTCCAGTTGTGCATCCGTGATTCAGGAGCTATATAAGTATAAAGTACTTGTTGCGTTGTATAAATATTCGTTTCATCGGTGATATCTCGATAATTCGATGTTAACAATAGCACAATAAACCTCAACAGGTTTATAGTTGGTAAAACAATAGGCAACGTTTGTATCAAATGTTTCTATTATAAGGAAATAAACTTGGCAGATTACTTACTGGAGGTGCCCATTCATCACGTCCTGATTGACAATTCACATCTGTAACACGGTAACACGGTTACTTGTTGATGGATCCGGAATAATTTCAGTTTGATTTTGTAAACGTGCTTGTTTGTTGCGTGGCTTTATACCAACATCATTATTTTCAGAATCTGATTCAAAATCCGAAACTCTCATTTCGGAACATGGATCTACATCAAAATCAACTCCTCGGCTAACGTATTGAAATACTATAGGTTTTTTTCAAGTTCAGACTGTGTAAAACGTCTTTTATTATCACGAGACATCTGAAGTAAAATTTTGTTTTAGCATAATAATAAATAAACTAAATACATGATAAGCATACGTTTTCAATGTTCGAGTAAAGTAAATTAGTTTGATCACTTTACAAGGTAAGTCACAATACACTGTAACACGTTCCTGTTAAGAACATGTTATAAATAATAAGGCAGATGCAGACTATTGTGCGAATTAAGGAATATTAAGAATATTACATATATTATGAAGGTAAGAAATAATAGACCTAGTGTAGAGGGTACTTAGTTATAATGTATAGTGTACTTACTCTGTTGTTGTAATTGAGAGATATTATTTATAACGTGTAGGATATTTGTTGTTATCGTCATCCAAAAGTATATTTCACGTTAGCCCATTTATCTTCCTCGTGTGTAATATTAATACGAAATTTTCAGTAATATAGCCTAGGCTCCGAGATAATCAAAACCTGGTCACCTTGTTAACTAAACTTACGTAGTCAGGATTTTATGATGTTATGTGTAGTGTGGACCATTGTAATGTGTAGTGTCGTACTATGTATTTAATGTACAATATTCATCTACTGCTTAATCTTTTATATTATGAGCCGTCTTTGATATGCTTGGCATTATTGTTTCTGTTCAATGTCAGATTACGTTCGTTTTACCATCTGTTTATTATGACTGACTGAGGTTAACAGGAATCTGTAGTTACAACTGGTGGCTGACTCTGTATACTAATAGCACGCTTGTATGAAATTAGTGCGAGTAATACTGCGCAAGTCATATATGACTTGCGTTTTCTTTAGAGCTGAAAATAATGGATTAAAATTAAGCGTAGTAATGGCTCATCCGGATTTAGGAGTTTTAACGACGATTGTTATATCCTTGCACGAAATTTTTAATTTAATTGTCGATTCCTCGCCAATCTAAGACCTGCAAATTTAGAGTTGTTGTAAGGAAATGGCGTGCCGAAATTATACCCTTGTTCGTGGTATGAGGCTAGAATAGTGGAGCAGATGGATGCTATTTGGCAATTCCAAAGCCAGGTAGGTTTTTTTTGGTCATTGTCTGAAAGAATTACATACCAAATTATGGCTAATTAAATTCTAATTGTCCAAATGTATTGATAAAATGCAAATAAATTTGAAAAGTCTGTTTTAAGATATGTGGAATTAAACGGAAAGGGAGCTCCTTTTGCCTGGATATATTACACCTCATTGGATTCTACGCTGATCTCCATAGGACTTGCGACTACTCAGGGCAATTCAATCTCAAAGGACGTAAGGGATGGTTATCCACACAGAAAATGCATGAACACAAAGTGGACCAATGGTGTAATAACAAATATTTACAGTAGGACCGCAAAAATATGGAACTTTTCAAAATAGAAAATTCAAGTAGTGATCCGCTAAGTACCACATATTTTTCAATCCATTATCGATCAAAGTATATCCCGCTCCAGATTTTTATTTTTAAATTAAATCTGATTTGCATTGCTTGCGATTCGAATATATAAATTCAAGTGACATACAAAAAAGTGTCAACAAAATTGGGGCGTGATGAAAAAAAGCTTTAAAATATTTTATAGAAAACTGGAACAAATTAGTTGTTTCAGAACCATGTCTGATAATTGACAAAGAACTTGTTCCATTTAGAGGTCGATGTTTTTTCCAGTAATGCATTTCTTTCAACCTTCCGCCGCTTATCTCCTATTTTATGCATATGGTACGAAGATTCTTACCCACATAATGAAAACATGTACACTCAGAATCTCGAGATATCAAAGAAACAAGTTAAACTCCATCAGTTTTGCATTTCTGCTCCGAAACACACGTCAAAATAGTTAAAGGAACTTATCGCAATATAAGTGAACAATTCAAGTTTAAGTCTTACTTAAAACAAAAATTAATATGACTTAAACTTGAATTAGGGTTGGTATTAAATTACCTGGTATTAAATTACCCTTAATAATACGAAATATTTGATTTAATAAAAAATGCAATTAATTTAGAGTACTGCCCAGTCTAATAAGATTTGTCAGTATCTCATGGAGATTAAAATTATATGAGAAAACAAGTTGCGAAGTGCTTAATAATAACATTATAAATTTACTAATTTATTTCCTAGAAATTTGTACAAACAAAATTAACAAATAAAAACTAAAGAAAAGAAAACTAAGGTCATTTCATCCCTGGGGGATTAGGTAGAGGGAGTTAAAGGGAAAGTGGCATTGAATGGACAGATGAAGAAAGGGGCTCGATGGAGAAGGTTTAGGGATCATGGAAAAAATAAGGGATCCTGAGGGAGAATTGGAGGATGGGCCAAGAGGATTGGAATGAAAATATTGAATAAAATTGAGTGAGATTGCAAGTAAAAGGGTGGACATATAGTGTATTCAGTAGGGGCGAGAAAGTTAGGAGCGGGGACATAGGGGGGGGATTTTGAGGGTGCAGGATTAGGATTAGTTTTTGTTTCCCTTTTTTTGAGTTCATTGTATTTTTCTGGGTGTCAGTGTAGATAAATTAGATTAATTAGAATTAACTGAGATAATGATTTGTAATTGTAAACAGAACTGTAATGTTGTATGTTTGTTTGTTTATGCCAATAAAGGTTTTTTTATTATTATTATTATAAAAAGCAGTATAGTAGTCATAACAAATTACAATCCTGCTTTGATTAGAACAATTAAGTAACAGTAACAATAATAGGATTAAAATTACATGCTTCATAATTTGCTTACTACTACAATGTTGCGCATTCTTTTTGCAAATTGCGTGTGTAATTTAAGGATTGTACAAGAAGCTAAAATCTTAGTTAAGAATAATAGTATTTTATTAAAATACTAAATTGATAAACTGGAGTTTATGAATTATTTGTTGTGTTTAACATTATTGTCTACATAATGGAGAAAAACAAATGCGTGTGTGAATAAATAAAAGAACAACAGTTCTATGCTCAACGCATCTTGTAGTGTATCATATAACTTGGTTGATATACGCATCTTTAAAACTTCGGGCATGGGGAGGGACAGGATTTTCGATGTTCGTGTTGTTATCCTACCGTCGTCCCGATTATATCATTAATCACACTTATTTTTCAACGTTTTATTAATGAGTAAATCTACGTCAGACAATCTAAATCGTCTGTATCTCTTCCCTTATCGTTTAATATGTTTTTCGTTTATTTAGGGAGGTTTCTAGAGATCTTACACTTCACTTCTAACTACATCATTTCGAATATAGTGCGTTTATTTATCATCAACTTTGAAATTTGTTTCTATTCGTTTAAGACGTTTAAGATAGATTTACTCTAATTATTAGGTTTCAATTCTTTCAATCTTACGTATGTTTGTTAATCCGGTCCACAACATTGATTATTCCGTGTTTTACGTCGTAAAAGTCACTTATATTGTTAATGTACGCTTACATAACTTTGTAATTACTTATTGAGTATTGCAGTAGACTCAGAATTATCCGAGTTCCGGTCAACAGAGTCTCTGTGTTAACCGAGCTAATCATCAGAAGATACAAAATAAAAATTAAGCTCTTAATGGCGGCACAATTACGGGGCGAGAGGCGATGTTTATTCGTTTTACAAGCAATGTCGAGCCTTAGATGTCGTACTTCGGGTCACTTGTAACTCCTCGCTTCGCCACTGTCACATCACCTCGCTTCGCCACTGTCACATCAGTTGGCTCTGTGCTCGTGGTTCTGTTATTGTGTTGTCCATTGTGCGTTTATTGATTTCTGTGTTTCGATATGAGCGGAAAATGGAAGAGAGTTGTAGTTTCTCTTGAAACGAAATTAAACCGTTGGACAATGGTAAATCTATTAAATAGGTGGCTACCGATTTGGGAATTGTGGAAGTGACTGTTGGGGATTGGAGACGTAAGAGGAAAGAAATTGAAAACTTTCAAAACAAAAATATGAGTGGAGGCAGTGGTCTCAGTTGAAAGACTTTGAAGATGGACGACTACGAGCCGAATTCTGAAGCTCTTCTTCTGTGGTTTCACAGTTTCGAGGGATGGACGAGTTATGAGTGGCCCAATGCTTCAAGCTAAAGCTCTTAAGTTCCAACTCTAAAAGACGACGAGGAAACATTCACTGCAAGCGATGGATGGCTGGACAGGTGGAAGAAGAAATATGGCATAAGGCAGCTGAGCATTAGTTGGGAAAACCTGTCAGCTGACTCATCTGAAGTTTCGGAATTTCAGTCTAAAATGGAAGAAATCGTTTTCAAGGAAAGATTCGCCCTAAACCTTAGCAGCAAAATTCGAAAAACTGCTCCTGGATTTAAACAAAAGTTAAGACAGAGAGTCACTGCCTGCAATTCTGGTTGCCTGCAATGCTTCTGGTTCTTTGAAACTAATGCCTCTACTTATTGGAAAGTCTAAAAGCACAGAAAGTCAACTGACCGTTAAAAATAACAATGTCAACTGTCTGCTAGCAATGTACTGCAACCAAAAAAGTGCATAGATGAATAGAATGACTCTTAGTGACTGGTTTTTTAAAGAATTTGTTCCTGTGACTAAAGCATTTTTGAAACAAATAAGCTCCACCGGAAAGCTATTTTATTACTGTAAAATGCGCCATCTTACCCAGAATTCAAAGAACTGTGCAGTGGTGATATTAAGCTATATTCCTACCCCGTAATGTGACATGGCTTATACAACACCTAGACCGAGGAGTTCTAGAAACGAGTGTTAGGGAAGCCTTAAAGCAAGTCACATAAAAAATGTAGGATATTGGATTGCTTCAGCGTGGGACGAGGTGAAAACTATCACCATTCAAAAGTCATGGAAAAATGTATTGGGCTTAGACTGACACCCTAAAAAAGTACGAGAACAGGTGAATGTGAGCAAATTAGTTCAACTAGCCAATGAGCTACCTGTTGAAAATCAAATCAACAGCGGAGACATTTGTGATTGGTGCAATGAAGATTAGCGATGAGGAAAATATCGATATCGTTATCAGTGCTAAAGCCAGTGAAGAAAACGATGATACGGACGAGATAACTCCAAAAATATCACATTCCGTGGGGCTAAAGTTGTTTGACGCCGCTCTCTCTTACGTAGAGCAACAAGAACAGCATACACCACATGACATACTCTATCTTCAGCGTTCGCATAACATTACATCATCAAAGAGAGGACAGAGATAAACTCAGAAAACAATTAAAGACTTTTTAAGAAATAATTTCTTGTTTCTACTTGCTTAAAGATCTGCAATAATTTATTACTTTTATATTTCATAAGTTTTATTTTTAAATATATGGTAATGTCTTGTAGTATCGTCGTCTTTTTTTATTATTTTGCTTTGGATTTGCTTTTAGCTTTTGTAGTTATAATCATTGAAAAAAATTTGTTACTAGAAAGGGATTTAAGTAAGTTGGTGGTATTTCCCCAGCCGAGATAGACACAGTAGTTACTGTAGTTGCTGCTGTTTCGGGAGATGGTATTTCTGTCCAATCATTCTTTATTTTTCTACGGGTGCATATCAAAGATCATTTAATCAGAGATGGGCCCAA
This sequence comes from Adranes taylori, assembly GCA_009867245.2. NCBI lineage: Eukaryota > Metazoa > Arthropoda > Insecta > Coleoptera > Staphylinidae > Adranes > Adranes taylori. The sequence continues at coordinate 6,467 of WYDF02273883.1, read as the reverse complement.
TGGCTGCAAAATAAAAGTAATCCTTCGTGCTGAAGCATTTTTATAACCACGTAAAACCATTTATGGAAAAATCATGTCTGTGTAGATCTTGTTGTGTCACAGCTCTCACCTATCCAATAAAGGACTAAACTTTGCGAAGGAAAATGGCGTAATAATGCTATCTTTCGCACCACACTATACTCACCGCCTGCAACCGTTGGACAGGTCCGTTTATGGACTTTTAAAAAATACATTAACAACGCAATGGATCAAACAACGCAATGGACGATTTACGTCATTTGACGTTTTCCTGGTAAATTATCCAGGAAAATAAATGACGATTTACGAAATACCAGGAATTATAGCGCAAGCTTTTCCTTTCGCAGCAACTCTATCCAATATAGGATTTAAAACCTGTGGTATTTGTCCATTTAATCCGTACATATTTAAAGCGCACGATTTCATTGATGACCCTGTATTGGCTCAAAATAATAGCCTTAATGTTCGTGCAATAACACCACTAGATTTGACAGACTGCCCAATCTCAGAGCTATCGTTGCAGCATCAAGCTGCAAAGGAACTAGTCCTGGTCCAAAGTGGTTCAAGGAGTTCTCTGACAGTATCGCCACAAAGTTTGAAATAGCTACCGAAAGTTCCTCCGCGCCAATCGTAGCGAACTGATAGACGGAAATGTAAATCAGCAATTCTAACAGATACACGGGAGAAGATCTATTTAGAGGAAAAGAAAGGAACAAAACCCGAAGAAGAACAAATTATCGAAACGTGCGTTTAGTGAGAATAAGGAAAAGAAAAAGGTTTCTAAAGAGAAGAAAATTAAAAAGAAATCAGTTGACAACGACGAAGACGAGGAAGAGGATGAAGAGTTTTGCTTGTTCTGCTAGTCACCATATTCTGCTAGCAAGTCTAGGGAAGTATGGATTCAGTGCCAGGATTGTAAGTTATGGGCTCATGAAGCATGCACTACTGGGATACCATATTACATTTGCGAAAATTGAGATTCTGAATATTCAGACTGATTATTTAGACGGACTACATATTATTCCGCTAAGTAAGGTACTGTCAATTAAAAAATATTTCGTCCAAAGACATTAGTTACTCACTTTAATTATATTTTTGTTATTTACCAGAATTCTGAATTCGTTAGATAGAAGTTATCCGTTAAAGCGAATTTTGATTTTTTTTATTATAATGAATAAGATATGTTTGGTTTTTTCTTGGGTCCAATTAGTTATGTACAACATGTTGTCTTTAATAAAAATACTCATCTGATTTAAATAATTGTTTCTCATAATTTAGTATGTGACTGTATAATGTTACCACAGACCATCCCTGAGACGGGGTTAAAAGTCACCCTTCTCTGTTTTTTACATAAATTGGTATATTTCTCTAATAGATAATGTTAGAGAAAAACTGTTTATTTCTTTTTAAACTCGAATAAATACACTATCCACTGGTGTATCAATGTCATTGCTAAACTAAGAACATGGGCACTAAAAGTGCAAAAGAAAAAACTGTGACTTCCAACCCCGGTCTCCCCTACTTCTCGTTGATGTTACTTAGATATAGGATCTGACAGGGAGTAATTTTTTCTAGCAAAATGCTGTACTTTGTGGAAGGCGTAAAGAAAAAAATGTGACTTCCAACCCCGGTCTCCCCTACTTCTCGTTGATGTTACTTAGATATATGATCTGTACAGGGCTAACTTTTTCTAGCTAAATGCTGTACTTTCCGTAGACCTTAGCCTTAGCCGTAGACAGCCGTAGGACCTTAGCCGTAGACAGGATAGGCATGATTTCTATGATTGCAGATATCTAGTGAAAACATTTTCATCTACAGGCTGTACACTTTCTAATTGACAGTATTGCTATCTCCTAAAGTAGAAAAGATAGAGAAACGTTTAAAAAGGGAAAAATATAGATAATGAAAAAACAAACAAATGACAAACATCCGCATTTAAATTTTCAGAGCCGTAATTAAAATATTTACATGAAACAAAATTTGGAATTTTCTAAAATTTACTCTGCATTGTTATTTTCGATAATATTAAAAAAAATTTAAGTAGTTTTTTGTTACATAAGTAACATATTTAAGTTCCGTGAACAGTTAGGTAATACAGCGTATCGTAACTGCATACACACCGTCAACATTCTTTTTTTAAATACGGACCTGGTTAATTTTTTTATTGAATCGTTTCGAAATTTTGTTCTAAATACAATCCTGTATGATTAAAATCATTTGTAACATGTTATGTTGATTTAAACGTGGTTGTTATTTTTAAAGTCGGACCTGCTTCCGTTAGTTCCAGTTACGATATATTTAGTTTAGTAGATTAAAAAACCCAACAACTGTTAATCAAAATCATCTACCTAGTTTTTGGGAACCTAGTGCTTGATAAAATATTTAAAGTTAATTAAAACATATTATTCTTTTACCTGTCCTAGGTTGATCTTTTTAAATTAAAATGTCAGAGAACGTTGTTAAATTTTTTTATCAAGCACAGTTTCCTAAAAATTAAATAGGTCTTTTGATTAAAATGTTTTGTTTCATTTTTATTCTGCTAAACTAAGAATATCGTAACTGCAACGAATAGCGGCAGGACCAGCTTTTAAAATAAGACTCATGTTGAAAACAACAAAAAAATGTAACAAATTATTTTTAACCATACAGTATTGTATTTAAAATACAACTTTAAAACGATCTGAAGAAAAAAAATCCAGGTCCGTATTTAAAAAAATTATGTTGATGTCTACGCAGTTACGAAACGTTGTATTACATAATTGTTTACGGTAAACTTAAGGATGTTACTTATGTAACAAAAAACTACTTTAAAGTTTTTTAATATTATCAAAAATAATTATGCTAGAGTAAATTTTAGAAAATTGAAAAATATGGTTTTTTCGTAAATATTTCAAATACAGCTCTGAAAATTTGAAGTCTCATGTTTGTTGTTTGTTTGTTTCTTAATTATGTACATTTTTCTCTATTTAAACGTTTCTCCATCTCTTCTACTTTAGGAGATAGCAATACAGTCTCAATTAGAAAGTGTACACCCTGTATACTTACTTTATTTGCGAGATAATCCAAACTGTTTGTAGAAACGCCATTGTTGTCCAATATTTGATTCGTTTTCACTTCATCATTCCAAGAACGGTATACAAATAACGATGTGTCGCCTTGAGACAAATTAGATTCAGATGAGGAAGAAAAAGTTTCATTTGAATTAGATGACGATGGAGTACTACTAGTCAAAATCATTTTATTTAGAATGTCTGTGATGCAATGTATTTGATGTTACCAAAAAAATGGTTTATCTCCACGTCTTAGGGATTTTTGAGATTATGATATTCGAAGATTTCAAACCAGAAAAACAAGATAGCAAATAATTAATTTATTGTTTTAGTTTCTAAAATTTATTAAATTTAAAATTGTACGAGGTGTGATCAGATAATGCCAGAATTTTATAAATTTGGCGGGTTTTAGAAGTGCAACTGTCAAATTTCCAACACGTCCAAAGTCCAACACGTTGAAATGGTTGCTAGTAAAGATAAGTGGCGGCAGAAAAAATGATGTGTATATGGGAGAAGAAGTTCGGTGAATCTATGAGAATGAATATATTAACTGTGTGTGTAAGAAGTATAATGTTGTATGGGGTAAAAATAGGGGCAGTGAAAGAAAGGGAAGAATTTAGGAATAAAAAGGAGTACATCAGGTGAAATCGTAATGCAGGAGTTGAATGATTATAAATGCTAGGTAAGTGGTTTAAAAAACTTGGTCAAGTAAGAAAAAACGTGATGATGGATGAAGATGAAAAATTAGTAAAAAAATGTCTATCTGTAAGAAATGAGGGAAAAATGTGCAATGATGAAGGAAAAATAATTGGTGGTAGAAAAAAGAAAATTTTTTTAGAGGATACGATGGTCAGGGTATGCATGGTACGAAAAAATGATTGTAGATGATATAAATGTTATTATGAAAGCGGAAGAGAAGATGAAAGATGTGGACGTGCAAGAGAAAAAGCGAACGATTACGGACAATAAATTTAATGGAAAGTATCAGTCGTTGCAAGAGGATGGGAAGTTGTAAAAATATTTAGTATCAGACAAATCTGTGAAAGAAAGGAAAATGCTAGCAAGGTTCATATGCAGAAGTATGGAGAGAGGTAAAAGGTATTATGAGGGAAGATGAAAAGAAATGTAGAATATGTGGTAAAGAGTAGGAAGTATGGGAGCACTGAATAAAGCAACCATCAAACATTTCACCGACGCGAGTAGACAGAATGAATGCCGGTTGCTCAAAGCTTTGAGTTCATACCGCTGGCCATAAAAATACAGCGGCATGCCTTTGTGTATACATATAGGATATTTTTACATTTTCAATATTCGTAACGACATTTCACTGGCAGTTTTACGATTTTAGCGGTTTCCTTTGACGGTGGCAATTTTTTTTAACTCGAAACGCAACGATTGTTCCACTTTTATGCGAGAATTTTGTTGAAATTGTTGAATATTAAGTTTCATAAGGAGCAAACACATAAAAATAAATGGATTAATGCCGTTATGTGAAAATCGAATAGAATAGGTGTCAATTCGAAAATGATGTCTAACATCTATAAGAGACTATGTTAGAAAAAAACTTTTTTTGTGAAGGGTTCGAACTTTGATTGTTAAAGTTCCCTTTCTATTAAGATCACTGCAGAAGCGACTTTGGCCATCTTGCGGATGGTCCGATGCTTTCTCAGAAAAAAACCCTAATGCAAGTAGTATACGGGGTGTGCTTTGATTGTTAAAGTCCCTCGCTTCATTGGTAACATAATGGTTCATCTTAATTTAAAAAGGGTGTCAATTCGTTCACATACATAACACTACATGACTTAAGTAGCATTCATTTGTTGGATTGTTCTTGTAGAAGCGAATCGTTAAATTAGATATAGTTGAGGAATTATTTCAATTGAATTAAAAACACATCGCATATGTCGACCATCAAACGAGCAACATATATAGAAGATTTAATATAATTATTCTAATCTATGAGATAGGTTCAGAACAGAGTTAATGTGTATTCCGTTACACACATGCAGTGACGTTATGTAAAATAAGGGTATTGATAAAGCTTAAACCTGATAGCAGAAATGGCCATCCAGCCGCAGTTCATCGGAAATTTGTTCTAACACTATCTCTCATAGATGTTACACATCATTTTCGAATACACTTAAAAATTCGTCTTACTGCGAAACAGTTAAATACTTACTTACTGTTGTGAATATTACTTACTGAATATATATGAATATTACTATACTTTATATGAATATTTTATAATACTTAATATTTTAATGAATTCGTACAAACTATTAACTGTACAATAATTATCATTCTCTCTATATTAAATAACTTTCTGGTCTAAAATGATTTCCACATACGGCATTAATCCATTTATGTTTATGTCCTTAGAAACTTAATATTCAACAATTTCAACAATATTCTCGCATAAAATTGGATTTATTATTTATATTAAAATTAAAATAAAAAGGAGCATAATAAATTCTTACCTGTGAAACGACAAATAACTATTTTCTTTAGTATTTCTTTTAGTACATCTATATGTACAAACAAAAGTGTGACATCTTGAAAGCGTACAAAATGTATTGTTGTTCTTAAAATTATAATTTTCACTTAATTATAAGCCAAATTAATTAAATTTAAGTCACAACGCCACACAGCGTCACACGTAAATGCAGTTTTCCGACCCTCGTTTGCGCGCTACAACCTCTCTCTCTCTCTCACACCTCTCTTCGCTTAGTCCATATTATCTGGCCCGCCGCTAGCTGTTTATATGCCCGCGTGCAATACCGATTTTGCCGGCCCCCGAAATCGACGTTTATACACCTTCCGTGGTCGATTAACTAAATTGACGAATTTCAAACAGGCAAATAACAACTCAGTTTTCCACGATCACGGAAGCTGCAAGGCCACCGAAACGTCGGGCTTAAATTAAAATGTAGAAATACATAAATTAAATGCTATTTAAACCGTTAAAAGTGTGTATTATTTAAATACTTCTATCAATTTTCTCGTTTCCAAGCTGTCTAAAATTTCATGTTCAATCGAAACTATAGCTAAATTTCTTAGTCTTTGTTGGTGCATTGTTGATCTTAACTAGTTTTTTATAACTTTTAACTTTGAAAAGGACTTTTCACCGGATGCAACTGACACTGGTAATGTAAGTAATATTCTTAGCGCTATTGATGTGTTTGGAAATGTTGAAATTAATGCTAGTTCAATTGGATAATGCTAGTTCAAAACTCTATACATTTAATACTCCTTTTGGTAGATATTGATTCAAGAGGTTACCATTTGGTATCTCTTCAGCTCCTGAAGCGTTCCAATTGAAAAGCAATGAACTCTTTGGTGATATACAAGGTGTTTATGTGTATTTTGATGATATAATTATTACGGGTAAAACTATTGATG
>WYDF02273871.1:0-31581 GCA_009867245.2 Adranes taylori | reverse complement strand
AAATATAAAACCATTTAATATATCGCGTAATATATCCGCCTACATGAGTGATATGTGGATGAGTATGATCACACATAAAATAATTTAGTGTAAACAGCAATCTGATATAAAAGGGGAATTTCAGATAGATTTAAATTAGTTCTCTTCCGAGATTGAACAAGCAACAGCAGAGTTCTTCTCCGGTCTTGAAATAGCAACAGATGCAGCAGAGTTCTTGGTTGGCCAAACCAACAAAACTGTAAACGAGATCACAGCCGTAAATAAAAATTAATAGTGCCATACGAAGTAATCAGTCAGGTAAGAGATTTGAATTAATATCATTTGTTTGTTTGTGTGTATGATTGTTTTTTCTCTATACACCCTACCTATTTCCATCATACCGCAACTGTTTGAATGGAGACTTCTGGCGTTTGTTTGTCTCGATCACTTCGTAACACACTGCTGTACTGTGTGATACGTGTGTGTACGATACGGACATGCGTTAGGCTAAATCACACGGTCGTAAGATCGCGCTGTACACGATATTATGCATTTTCTTTATAGTGGAACCCCCGGTGTTCGCTGTTTGTCAGTGTCGGGTACTCAGTCACACCCTGCTGTACAGTGTGGTACTAGAGGGCACGGAATTGGCTTGCATTGGGCTTGTCCACCATATAAGCCATAAGACTTCAATGAACGAGGTATTACGCGAGGTATTTCCGAATCCTTCATTACAAGCCGCATGATTTTTATGAAAAAGTGAAATAAGCACTGCTACTGCACTGTTTTTGCACTGCTACTACACGTACCGCTTTTGTATGAATTGGCGTTTTTTTTTATTTATTTCTTTTGTATTGTTTTGTCGAATCGAATACACGCTACTTATCATTGCCACTGTTTCATTTAATAGTAATTAAGTTTGTTTCATCCACCCGCGGGGCATGCAACTTCTGGACGACTCGCAATTCTCGACGCTACCTAAGCCCTCAGGATTTGCTGAGGCCGAGGAAAGGCGATCATTTCCTAAGTGCAGTCTCACTTTAAAAGGACCTGGCGCTCGGGAAAATATAACATCTGTTTTGCGTCATTGTGACACGCAAGTCTTCTCAGTTAGCAGCGCCGTAAGCGAGATGTTGTCACAACGTAAAAAGAACAAATATTCACCAGCATAACACCCGCAATAAACACAATAGACAACTTCCCAGCGTGCGATTAGTGGCTACCCAGATCTGAGACGTGGCTATAAAGAATATAATATGTGACTTACCAACTGGACGAATCTCAGCTTCAAGGCGTTTAGGCAGAAATTAAGGACACATTTGTTGAATGAGGCATATTACCATATAGTAAGCTTATTAAACGTGTATAGGATATTTGTTACATTAAAAACGATATTTGACACTACTTTGTGTATATTATTATGTATTGTTTGTACTTTGACCTAAACTGTTCAGTGGCAAATAAATATGTCTACGTTTATATACTAATCATGTACATACATATTAATGCCAAATATATTAAATTTAATTAAATAATTTTGTACCAAGTATAAAAAATTAAGCACAAATATTTCAGAAAAGCGGGTATGATATATTGCAGAGATACAAAAACAATTCAAAAGCTCATTGAGTAGGAGAAAATATAAGAAAAAAGTTTACCTCCAACATCGCTAGCTTTCAAATATTTCTTATCCGAGTGCATTGTTTGCCAAAACCTAACCAAGATGGAGATATCTTCGCGCAAAGCTGAAATCTTCTGTGTGGGACATTTTAAAGGTCTACAAAAATAATCCAAGCAACTGCAATAAATGCGTTCTCTTAAAACGTTCTTCGCAAGACTTTTCGGTAATATGTCGCCTTGAAGTAGAGATAAACCGCACTGAAGTAACTTAAATCTAACTCCAACAGCCGAGACATCTCTCGTTTGACATGGAATTTGAGCACCAACATTCATCGCCAGGGATCTGTGAATCAATGAGGCTAGCATCTCGACTTTTTCGTAACTACTATATTTCGCCGTTTCAACCATTTCACAAATAAACTGCACCCATATAGCGTGTGGACGTACAAATGGTGGATCTGGCTCTAAATGGCAACCTACAAATAAAGATTTTGTTTTTATTAACAATAATGTAAATAAATGAAATAGTAATTCAATATTAGGCACTCACAAATCTAAATAAAATAACTTCAAAGTATCTTTAGTAGTTATATAATACGAAAGAAGTAGTTATTGTCGGCGTTATTTTTCTGAAATAAAATCTAACCTTCATAACATGCCAAAGGACTAACAACCTCAGCTTCAACATGGAACAGTCCCATACGTTTTTGTACTGTATAACACCAAGCCGAAAGCATTTCCTGTATAAATCTAAGTTCTAAATCCTGTCTTGCTGTAATTAACCATTGCCAACAAGCAACCGCTGTAGTCATTGCGTCTATAGTAAAAAGTTCGACCTTTAAAGAAACAATGAATATATTAATTTATTTTATAATTTTATAAACAAGACAATATTTACCTGACTGCTAGCGATACAATGTAGTAATTTTCGATTCAATTCGGGTAAATAAACAAGCATAGCCGTAGCCCTCCAAAGAGCATTTCGATGGGCAGAATCAGAGCGTGTTCGGCATGCATCCCATACGTCGTCAATTAAGCGCTGTTGCAATTTATAGGTGCCTGTATTCGAGTAGAAATCCAACAAACCACGTAACTAGTAAAATAGTTTATTTATTATATATTATGTTTTTATATTTTATATAAATATTCGATAAAAAAAAACGTACAGCTTAAATACTGAAAGCGCTTTATGTCTTTATAACCACGAGCCCATTAGATTTCGAGTTAGTATGCATAGATAGTAAAAAAAAAGGTAAATGCGAACAAATGCTATAGAAACGCGAGATATTTCAAATCATGTTTCGAAATAACAATTTGGAACTAACGTTCTGGAAGTTCCTGTCCTCAATTTTTATATAAACTCTGCCGTCCATTTTCTTAAAAAAAATTTCTGTACTTTTTTAAAATTGTGCCAAAAGATCGTTAAATACTTATTAAACAACGGGTTAAAAAATGAAAGATTAAAAATCGGAATTATTTGATCTTGTAAAAAAAAATTGACATTACATATCTCGCTTCCTATGAAAGATAAAAACAGATATGAAAGGGAAAACGTATACGATATTAGAAGACCTTTATCCCGAATGTTTCAATTATGAAATCTATTGAGTTAATTTTGAGCAATAAAATTACATCTCAAAATTTTGGAATCATTTTTAATAACACCCTGTACATTTTTTACCCAAAATGAAAAGTCTAACTTTAATTTTAGCCTATAATGTTTTAATGTAAAAAAGACAATATTTGAAAGACACAAAAATAGCATGTCAAAGATAGAACAAATCGCTCCAAATGATAACCCATCATGGAGCCAAAACGCATTTTAAAACATCCACTCGCATGATTCAAAAGACACCAATTAGGTACAAAAAAAAACCATAAACTCAACATAATTCTACATAAAATCTAAGAGTAAAAGAAAAATAACCTACCTCTCCACTATACTTTGCTCTCAACGTCATTAAACTAACGAATTTTGCCAAATCATTTTTGACGCAACGTGGCCGTTTCTCTAACATACCAATGGTCAACGTAACAGTGTTAGTATTATTCGGTCCATATTGTTGAACACATTCGAGTGCCAATGATAAGCCTGCATGATTCTGTACACCATCCGATTGAATCTTATTTATATATTCTTGAACATGAGAACGTGTCCATTGAGGTTCCCACGTCATTGCTTCTTTTAAGATGCGTTCAGCATTCTCAGCGAAATCTTTTACAATCACCTAAAAAATGAGTTACTTGAGTTAGTTAGTGACTGAAATAAAATATAAAATTGTAACAATTCAAAGTTGTTTTAGGCGCAATTTTGTTAAGACCCACATTCATTGTCACATTAATAATTCTTGAAATTAATTTTTGTAGTAACCTCGATAAAATGGGAAATTACTGCCAACTGGTAAGGAATTCCAGTGTGCCATTACTCTGTTGCTGATAAATCGCGCGGATCCTTTTCTACATCGTTCTATTTAAGATATTTAAATTAAAATATATCGATGTCCATTGCACTTTCCAGTGTCAGTTCTTCTAGTGAATATGGATATTGTCTGATGAAAAAGTGCTTGCATTTACTCTGGAACGATTTGAACTAGTCAGCCAGGATCGTGGGCAGTTTAACCATTTCATGTCTCGTCTGTGAAATTCCGAGTTGCTAAGCCGTACCTATAATATCTTGAAAGTGTGCCATAACTGTGACAATCTCGTAGTCGTTTTAGGTTTTCTTGCTCTTATGTTATTCTATCACAATGTAAGCATATAATGCAGGTGCTGTTAGTATTTTGTGCTTTATCAAATAAGCTTTACAGGAGGTTGTGGTTTATATACCTTCCAGACTCCGGATGCTTTTTTTGTGTACCTTGACAATGTCACTTAGATGTTTTGTCCCCAAACTTCGATACAATATCTCATCATGGCATACTATTCTATGATGCCTGCCTCGATCCCTGCTATTTTTGTTATGCGTTTTAGGGCAAACGTTGTTTTCGAGAGAGTGTTGCAGAGTTGGTCGACCTTGAGTCTATGTATAAGCTTAAGAATCTCTTCGATTCATCAAGTTTCTCCCATTTATCCATCTAGTACTTTAAGTGTGTACTTTTTTCCTCGTTTACAAGGAGTTCATTTTACGTAAACCAGGCCTAAGTCAGCTGCAAACACGTGTCGAGACGACCCTGCAATTCATATTTTAAAATATTCGATACTGTTACTGTAGTGTTGTCCACATATTAAACTAAGTGTAAATTCTGATTTCTTGTTAATTCCGATAGTCCTAGAAAGTGTGCCATAACTGTGACAATCTCCTAGTCATTCTAGATTTTCTTGTCCTTATGTTTTTCTAACATCACTTTGTAAGCATATGTAGGTGCAGTTAGTATTTTGTGTTTTATATACGTTCCAGGCTTTGGAAGACTGTTTTGTATACCTTGAAAATATCACTTAGATGCTTTGTGTATACCCAAACTTTGATACCATATCTGATCCTCGACTCAAACATGACATAGTATGTTATGATGCGTGCCTCGAACCCTGCTATTTTTGTTATGCGTTTTAAGGCATACGTTGTTTTAGAAAATGTTGCAGAGTTGATCGACGTGTGGTTTCCAGGTCAGCCTTGAGTCTATCTAAATGTTAGGAATCTCTTCGGTTCATCAGGTTTCTCCCATTTATACATCTCATACTTTAAGTATCTAATTTTTTCCTCATTTAAAAGGAGTTCATTTTACGCAAATCAGGGTTCAGTGAGCTGAACCCGGACAACACTACTGTTACTGTAGTGTTGTCCGTATATAAAACTAAGTGGCCTTGTATCTTTGACTTTATATGTAATGCCGTGTCACTTATATAAATAAGAAAAAAAAGTGGTCCTAATATGATCCCTTGTGGTGCTCCACGTTTTATTCTTCTTGGTAAGCTCAATTCTTGATTTAATTTTGTTACTTATTCTCTATATGTTGAAAATATTACTCAATCACCTCTTTACAATCTCCGCAACAATTCCATCAATTTCGGAAGATTTGTAATTACGAAGTAAGTAAATCATTTTGAAGTTCTGTAGAATTTAGTATTTGATAATTATTCTTTTTATTGTTTGATGCCATTTATTCTCGGCAGTGATGCTTCAAGTTTCAATAATTCGCGAGTGACTTTTTCAAACAAATTCTTTGGCCCATTCGACACGATATAATCCTCATTTCCTTTGCGAATTTATTGTATATATTCTCCTTTGTCCTTCATTCTTTATTTCCTGTTAATTCTAATAGTCCTAAAACATTGTTTAATAATTTAAGTTTTACTTCCTTTCACTGGTTTATTAGCGTCCAAATAGTGTTAGTTATCCTTGGTTTAATGAGGTGTAGTAACTATCTGATATTTGTTCAAAAGTGGTTCTGCCCTCTCCACAAACCATTTGCTTGCGCTTTTCTCGTTTGCTTTTTAGAAAATGCTTGTCAGTTATTTTTTTCTGGAATCTCTCACAACTTTCAGGATTTCATTACTTTTTTAATAGATTTAAGAGGAAGAGATAAAATAAATAAATAAAATCAAAATGTTGTCTGAACTAGGTGAAGATCTTCCACAAATAGCATTATGTACTCAGAGCACCTATAAAAATATAAGGGTTTCAAAAATACGCAATTGTATTTAAGAGTTCAAAAATGAGTCCTTCAAATAGTTTTATCAAAATACCTCACTTTTATTTATATATTAAAAACTTACTTCTCTTGCTTCTAGAGTATCCATAAATTGTATATAATGATTCGAAGAAGGAATACGTAAAACTGGATTTTCTTGATTTGGATCCAGTTGTAATGAATATGATAAAACTTGTAAAATATCCAACATCGTCCAGAGAACTCTATAAATTAAAAGATGTATGTTTCAATTTAAAAATTGTAAAACCCAGTCAGTAGTTTAGATAAAATAGAAACCTTTTATTCCATAACAAATGTGGAAATTTATCAATTAGAAGTGATAGAAATTTATCAGCCACTCTTCTGATCTGCTTCTGTGGATTATTGAAATTAACTAGCAAAAATTGGGCATGTTCCTCTAAATCCGCTTCTCTTGTTACATCTTTCGGCTTATTTTTCATTACTTCCAAAAATTTTTCAAATACCTTCTCACTTACAGAACATACACAATTCCACATTCCTATAATAATCAATAAATTAGCTTCCTTTAGATTTTTTGTGTTTAAAAGATTACCATTTTTATCTTTCTGTAAAGCAGCATCACTAAGATATTCGATAACAATAATCTGTAAGCTAGGTTCATCTGAATTTGTTATACGTAGAGTTTCAACCCAATAAACGCTCAAAAGGAATGAAAGTTCGGCAAACGATAGCTTATTTACGTTAGTTGAAACATCAGTTGCACCTAATCAAATACATTAAAATCATACTAATAAATTTGAATTCAGTTATTTTATATGTTGAAAACAAGTAATTAATATATAATTACCTCGTAACAGGTCTAAAATTTGTGTTCTTAACTCGTGAAGTTCGTTAATTGAAACGCTGTCATTTCTAACGGCGCTCGTATATTGAAGTTCACGCATTTCTGAACGACTTGAAGTTTGAGATACTAAAGACGGTGTTTTGACTGCTATTTCTTTAACACCTTCATACCTAGAAAAATTAATTAAACAATCATGGATCGCTAATTTTTGCAAAAGCATTAGGTAAAGAAATATATTAAATCAAAAACTGAGAGAAAACTTTCGATTTTTTATGTCTTAAAAGGTCATGAAACTATTTTTCTATAATGTCATTAGAAGGTAACTAAATAACCAACAGTTTTAGCAATAATTTGAGCAGAAAACACAGCTGTTCCCATTTCTAACCAATAATACATCGAGGAACCTATAATATTTAAAAGGAACCAAGAACGGCAATATATCTCGGTATCATTATGGAACGAAATGGTTCGTCGCGTTCCGATTGTGGAACCAGAATTCCCATCACAAGTAATATGTAATCTTGTTATAAGGATTATTAATGTATGACTTAAGTAAAGTATCTCATCACACATGACCTTCAAAAGCAAACGGTGAGACAATTTTTGTTTTTGAAAGAGCATATTCTCATACAAATATTGCACGTAAACCAACATTATCATTATCAATACTAATCAAAAAACAATAGAAAAAACTCAAAAAACTATAGAAAAATAGTTTCAACAAAGTTTCAACAAAAACACAAAAATAGACATTTTATTCACACAAAAAAAAGAAAACGTTGAAATAAAATAATCTCAACCACACGTAAAACGATTGCTCTTGAAACTACGTTACGATTGGACATTTACAACAAGGTTTTCAACATCAGCAAAACAAAATACTTATTTGTATAGGTGGTTGCAGCGATAATATGAAGTGGGTCGTTAACAACCCGCTGGGCATAAATGGGTTAAGCCACTATTTTGCTGGCAGCTTCTTTGATTGTCTTTTTAAACTTGCGCTTATAATGAGAATAGCTCTGTGAAAGCACTTGAATCTTTAATTTATTGTAATGGATTAAAGATGATATCATATATACATATATATATATATATATATATAAATCTTTGGGCAAGTTTTGTTTCAGGCAGATTTCATTTTTATCCAATCTAATACAAGATTTGAGCATTCTCCTTTCTTATAGACGCAAATTGGTCTCAATTTAATTATTGAAAACATTCAGTACAGTTCGTCTTGTGCCACTCTCACATTTATTAGTTGCAACACAATGGGACCATAATATTTGTTAGTAAAATCATCAACAGTTAACAATCAAATAATTGTTATACATACAAAAACTATACATCTCAAGTACCTATAAATTTATTTCCATGTACTAAATTTCATTTTGGTAGAAAATTAATCTTTTCCTTCAATGATAGAAAAGTAAGATTCGAAACATCATTACGCACATAAACACAGTTACACACACACACACAAAGTCTAAAATTCGTTGTAATATAATTAGCAAACTTGAGAACATACTTTTTTCATGATTTCGGTGTAATAACTAATAAATGTTTAAGTCATTACCATTCTTGTGGCCATAGCCCAGAATCAGCAGCTGTAAAACCCATAATAACGCAATAAAGCCAAAAGTCTCTAAATAATTTATGTAAGCGTGGTTTCGGATTCCTAATCGGTGATAAGCGACGTAATAAGACCGCTATAACTGGTATTAAAACACCCAAATTTCCAGCTGAACTTGAAGCTTTTGTAGTACCTAATAATTTGCAGAAAAAATTAAATATAATAAAAATAATAGAACTGCTACTTTAAAAAAAGTGATGTTTTTACCGGATGATTTCTCACTAGCTCGTTTGCCTTCCAAACCCAATTGAACAAACAGTTCCAAAAATGTCACTAATAAACCATTTAGTGCTTCTTCTTTGATATTAGCCGCAACATTAGCCAATGCATTGATTACAGCACGCGAAACATGTCTGCAAATATCAGATCAAATATTTATTACCCTGTAAGATAGTATGTTACTTGAAATAAATTAAATAAATAAATTTGGTAAACACGGTACGGGGAAAAGCTCATACAATAAAATGTAAATACAGATGAAATGTATGATCGCGCTTACGTTTCACGCGTTGAATATAAACGCTATATTGATAAACAGCAGAGAGCCGTGTTTGATTGTTCGCTGCATGTTACATGACAGTTATTCGTACATAGAAAATGCTGTGAACTCGAAGCAGCAGCAGCGAGCAGTAGACGACCAGCCATACCCAGACAGTGAGCAGAGCGACAGTCACCGGATAAGTAAGCGTTTGGTAAGCGATTTCATATATCTTACACTTCTATTGCATGCATTTTCAATAGCTCTGTTTCTCCTTTTACCTTACCAACTTCCAATACCACTAAAGTGTATAATTCTAACCTACGTCCAACGAGGTTGGTTTCAGTCACTCGGCAACAGTAACACTGATGTTTGACGTGGTATTACGCGTCATATAGTGATCCTTTGTTATATACGCTAGGGTGCCTAATTCTCACCCACGTGCGGCCAGGTTAGTTTCAGGTACCCCACAACAGTGACTTGGATGTTAGACGCGGAGTCACGAGTCATAGCAGTTTACGTTTCCGCACTACCCACTAGGGTGCCTAGTTCTAACCCTAGTGACCTAGGACTGCACTAGGACTGCCACGGTTAGTTCTAGCCATTCGACAACAATAACACTGATGTTCGACGCGTTGTTAAGCAGCTCATAATGGTTCCTAGTTTCCTGCCATTATCATTATCAGATTTATTGTGCTAAGATAGACCCCCCTCCTCGCATAATCATTGTTTTGTTATCATATCACCGCACGTTTACACCGCTTGTATATAAAATTTTGTATTCATTTGTATTAATTGATTTATTATTCGCTGATTTAATTGATTTTAAATATTCGCTTTGACCGATTTGACATTTGATTAATTGACATTTAAATTTCTTTGTTTGTTTGTATTGTTTATGAAGACTAATAAACATATTTTGTAAAATAGTTAATGCTTTTAAAATAGTTAATGCTGTCACTAGTTAATAGTAAGAATCTTTTTCCCACAAGAACACGATCAGCTGGACTACTCACGTAGTCCCGGTTGAACAACAAGAACAGTTCCAACGTGCGGTCTCACGTTAAACTGACATGGCGCCCGAGAATAAAATTTCCAGCGGATATTGAATTCTAAAGTAATCATATATTTATTTGTGATAATCACTAGGACTCCCCATTAGCAAAGTCGCAAGTGGGAGTCTGTAACAGCCCATCCTTATTCACATTATACGACATATTAAATAGAAACAAGTTTATAACTGATTCCAAATATTTGAAAAATAGTATTTATTTTTATTTACTTATTCATTTATTCACAAACAGTTAAAAATTAAAAGAGGCAAATATAATCAAAGTATATAGTAGCAAACATAGTCAAATATAACACATACACAAAGCAGAGTGTAGTCACCCAGTTTTTAACATATGAAAGTTGAATCTTTGATACTTTAGAAGCTCATTTGAATAGATTCTAAACGGCTACTGTGAATTTTATAAAACAGATTCCATATTATTGAGCAGTACTCAAGATTAGGGACAGTGAAGGAAAGAGTGGTATCAAAATACACTCCTATGTCTTTATGTTTTGATATATTCTCAAGGTAACAATTATTTATTGAGTATTTAGTTAAACTTTTAGTTTTTTTACAACTAAAGATTAGGCTATTGGGATAAAGAATAAGGGTTTTGGGTTTGGGATAAAGGATAAGGGTTTTAGTGTGTTTAGTCTAAAATTCGATTTGATAAAACAAGAATGTTTTGCAATTTAATCCATGTTTTAGAATATCTGGAAATTTGGTGATTCATCAAAATTTAATACGCAAACTATCGATTAATATGCAAAAACCGATGATTAATGCGGTTAGTATTATGGCATTATATATTATCATTTTCTGAATAGTCTATTAGTCCACCACTTGTTCCCTTTTTTTTTCTGGTAGCCATATTGGTTTCTGTCAAATTTTATCGTTTTTGTTTATGAATTCAACTAATCTTTCTCTATGATCTTTTCGCAGATTTTACTGAACATGGTTAACAATGAGATAGGTCTGTAATTCTTCATGTCTGTTCTGTCTCCTCTTTTATATATGGATCTAAGTTTTTATATTTTCAGTTCCTCTAGGAAGATTCTAGTATTTAACATGTTATTTATTAATTGTAGTATTATTGGGCTGAGTACGGGTTCCAGATTTTTTATTTCTAATGCTTTATTATGTTTTCTATTTCTGATTCAGTAGTTAGTTTCATAAATATACTCTTTTCATTGTACTCAATATTGCTTTCGGTTTATTTTCATTTTCGTTTCATTTTCATTATTACCTATGTTTGCTGCGTATGAGTTATAATTGTTGACAATCTCTTTGGCTTCTGTATCTTTCTCTGTTGTTTTCTTGTTTAATATTTCGTTAATTATGTCGGTAATTTATGTCCCATGTTTCTTTCTTCTTTTCACGTATCATTCTCGTTACTTTGTTTTTCTGTCTCTTAAATTCATCCTTTAGTTGTTCATTTTCCGGGTACTTTTTCATCATCTTGTATTTATTTTCTCTCACCTTCATTTCATTTTTTATTTGGTCATTCATCCAATCATTTCCTTCTCTTATTTGTATTGGCTTTTCTCTTTTGTTTTTGTCATTATTTCTGTTAGTTGTCTGAAACTACTGATGCTTTTTGATTAATTTCTTCTTTTAACAGTTTTTCATATTTCTTTTTGTTTATTAGATTTATGGCTTCCATTTTTTTGTTTTGTTTCTTTCTTCGTACTTATTGCGAGGAGTATCATTCTATGGTCTGTTATGCTGATGTCATTCATTTTACAACTTTCTTTACAATAATATTTACTTTATAATATATTTCTGATTCTAATAAATGTTAGTAATTGTCATTAAATGTCATTAATTTTTATATTTTATATTAATTAATTTTCACTGAGCAGATTTGATCCAAAAGTTTTATTCTTATATTCCTTCCTGTCATTTCCATCTGATCCAAACTTCTCAATCATTGCTTGACTTACTCTACAATCATCTGTATAGTAATTCGGGCATTCAGCCCAATGCCACTTTAAAATTACTACACTCTAGTTTCTTTAAAAATGTCCTCAACTTCACAAACATAATAACTACCAAACATAATAACTATTTCACAAACAGCTATTACAAACTTAATAACTACCTTTTCTAAGAACTCAACTAATTTTAAGTGCATACCTGTATTGTGCTTTATCATCTGTATTTTTCGTTCCATACGCTGCACTACTGCTTTCCACAGTAATCATCGTAAACATTTTCATTACAACATCATAAACATGAGATTCGCATTCAGCAATGATCATACAGCCCAATTGATCAACGATTAGCACATCCAACGACGAAGGTGATCTACAAAATCTTTGTTGGAAAAATTGTAGAATGGTATCTGTTGTTTTCGGCACGGACTTCATCGATACGGCAACATGACCCAACATATAAACAATATTTGTTGATATCAATGTTGAATCACTGAAATATATCATCAAATATTAGTCAAGAACAAGTGATGGCGGAAAATATTCGAACCTGACATTTTTGTCGGCTGTAAATAATCGATTCGAAACCGCAGCTACAAGAGCCCTAACCACATCCGGATCAAGAGTATGTGCCGCATCTAAAGCGAAACATAAGTTTTCAATTGCGGCATCACGAAGTTTTTCAAATGCCATTTGGGCTGGAGTTTGTGGAGAAGGATCTTCATTCTTCAAAGTTGCTCCTTCAACTTTAGGAAAATGTGATCTTAAATTTATCTTAAAATAACGTATGGTATCTTACCAGTAATCTTCAATTTCTCTTTATTTCCCTTATCTAAACGTTCATTTGCTTGTTTATGCAATTTCGATAAAATCGGTGAGGGTATAATTAGGAAATCTCGTAAACAATAAATCGATGTGCTCGCAATGTTTGGAAATTTCTGCGCTAATTTACCCAATCCTTCCAAACAGACCATTAATAGCGGCATATGAGCTAGTACTAGTTTATGGCCATGGTTCGAATTTATCTTTTCAGTTAGACGACCACATAGACTATCAGCTCCTAACAGATATAAACAATATAGAATATATTTCAAGCAAACAAAACGTATGAAATAAAATTGTTAATTTTATAAAATATGTCCACAAATCAACACAAACAAAACAAGAACAAGAATTAGTGAACACGAAAGATTGTCAGCGTTCATGCACTGAAATACATACTTCATAAAATAAGAAATAAAAACTCCACTTACAGTAATTAATATTTGACAGATTTATCAATTAGTTGTAAATTTCAGTTACAAATCAGTTAAACAGATTATGCGATAAAAAAAGTAAAAATCCACTCAAAAACCGCATTGAAGCAGCAATAGTCACATAGTACTTAGGAGGGAGCTACATTAGTCGAAGTTATACATCGAAAGTTGAGCTCACACGCCACAGTCACAAATCAAAAAAAAAACACAAGTTATTCAGAAAAAACGAACCGATTTTATTACGTAAAATGTTATTAAAGAAAAAAGTAATACAAAACTCCAGCTTAGTCACAAGAATTCTACGCACAATCAACTTTTATTTCCTATCTTACACGTGCTCAATGTGGCCACTACCTGCATCACGAGGAATATGAATGCGATAAAAAAATTCCTTCCAGGCGCGTATCAGCATATCATGATCCCTTAAGTTGATCGGTGTTGTTATTCGATGTTTAAGATTATCGCAGTTAGTCGGTAGCGATGAAACATAGACGAGGCATATTCCCAAAAGAAAAAAAATCACATACGGTGAGTGAGATCCGGGTATCTCGCAGGCCAAACACAAACAGAAATGTCTTGGGCTCCATTTCAACCAAGGCATCGCTGGGGTATTTTATCATTTAAAAACAGTTCGGACAGGTGCCAAAGGGATTTTCCTCAATCTTGTTGAAAAATGAAATCATGCGAATCTGTGTACAGTGAAGTGAAGAGCTAGTTTTGGAGCATATCGAGATCTCGATATGTCTTAGAGATTCCTCTAATGTGAAAATATTCACCTTACAGGAATCTCTGTCGTGCTCAAGCAGCATGTATTCTCACCACATGTTCCTCCGAAATTCGTGGCTATCTTGTTTTTTTTTCTTTACGCTGTCTTACGCTGTCTTGAAACTGTCTAAACCACGGTCGAATATTCTTAGAAGAAAGCGGATTACAAAATTCGCTCTCGCAACTCGAAAACGGAGAAAGCCTTTTGCTGAGGCTTCCTCACAATTCCAAACAGCATACAGAGGGTAAACAAACAACTTAATGTTGGTGAAAGAAAGACTTACCTAACTACAGCGCCCCTGTGGTAGGTTCATTCTTTTTGAATAATTCAATTACAAAGCATAAAATTTCTTATAAACTGTAAGAAATCGACCTATTAAATAAATTATTGGAGGTTCTGCTAACAACAAAACACAAGAAAACAAAAGAAAAACTTGTAGACATTTACAGATTTAAATGGCTGGGTGTAAAACAATAATACGTCATATTTTACAATAAAGATGGATGATTATTTTACTTTTGTAAAATTTACAATCAAATGATAGACAAATAAACTGCGAAGAAATTCAAACTTCCTAAAAGCCACAGGATTCCCAATACACATTTTAAATTACATGTAGCATGACCTATTCTAAGTAATATGGCGCGGTTAGATATTTTCGTTATTGACAATTTAGCTATAGTAATAAAATTAACACAGATTTTAAAAATGATCTTGAAACATGACACCGTATCTGTCATATCTTAAATTCGTAAGCATTTCAAGTATTCATGTAAGATAGAAATATGCCAAACGGAACGATGATGGGAAAACAAAAACGATACGACACGCTCAAACTATTAAAATCACAGAAATCACACACACAAACACAAATATTTGAACTTGCCACCTATTAAGATATTTAGTGCGCTCACAAGTGAAGATAAATTATATTCTGCATCAACTAGAAAATAAATAAATATACCAAAATTAATTAATATTATAATGTAAAATAGAACATTTTTGAAATATATAGCATTTAGAAAACTCTCCATTCGGTCACAAGCAAACAATATACAATATACACGTGAGTGGCAAACAATATACACGTGAGTGGCATGAAGTGTTACCATCTTCACATTTCATATGTGGTTTTTCGTTTAGTGATGCTTGTGTAAAATTTTGTCAAGTAATAGTTCATTATATCGTTTAGAAACTCGTAGTAGCAATTGCATATGAGTTGTGTATAAAAATAAGTTAACTTTAAAAAAAGATTAAAAATATAAAAACAAGTTATAAACGTAAGTAAAAAATTGCTGTTAAGCTAAAAATATCACAAGAATGGTTACACTATTTATTAAAATATATATAGTGTGGGCAAAGGACATGGTAAAGCCAAGCCACGATGAAAACAATAATGAAGGATAAAGTACAAAAATGAAGAGTAAATAAAATCTGTAGTGAAGTTACTTTTATGATAAGCACTAACCACTGATATAATTTTTAATAGGTACGCAATACCAATTATAACTTTTTACTAACAACAAATGTCTTAAAAAGCGGCTAGATAAAGATATATGGCCCTATTTCACCCATTATTGTAAGGGATCATCAGCAACTTTTTATTAGGAGCACTACGGTCGCAACATTTGAAAGACTACGACAAACTCACTACCCCACTAGCCGGTTGTTAATAGAAATAAAAATTAGTGTTATAAATTATTAGTTTTTGAATGCAATCAGTACTACACTTGTATTAGATGATATTGGTAATTTATGTTTTTAATTAGTTGTTGATATCGGTATTACCACCCTAAATGAGAAGTATGTAAGACAAGGCAACATTGAACCATCTAATTATTAGAGATATTAAGTGCAATGAAAATAGAATATAGAGTAATTGGAACCCCTAACCACGCTATTTTCTCTCGTTCATTCAGATACGCTGCATACTAATTAGATGAAGATTAAATAGAATCTATAGTGAACCTGCTTTTCTCTATAGTAAATCTGAATATATAGTGAAAAGCAGATTCAAAATAGATTCTATTTATTCTTTATCTAATTAGTAAGCAGCGTATCTGCATGAACGAAAGAAAACAGAGTGGTTAGGGGTTCCAATGTCTCTAGGGATTCTCATAGCACTTAATACACATATCTCTATTAGAATGTTCAATGTTGCCTTATCTCACCTACTTCGCATTTAGGGTGTCGTAATACTAATATCAACAACTAATTAAAAACATCAATTGCATTCCAAAACTAAAAATTCATAAGACGAAGTTTCATTTCTATCAACTGTATCTAGTCACAGCCGGCTAGTGACTTAATGAGTTTGTCGTAGTCTTTCAAATGTTACGATCGCGATGTTCCTAATAAAGAAGATGCTGATGATCCATTATAATAATGGGTGAAATGAAGCGATACATCTTGAACAAACCGCTTTTTTAAGACAATTGTTACTAAAAAGTTTGAATTGGTATTACGTACCCATAAAAAAGTACAATAATGTTGTTTCCTTTATAACAAAATAGACGTCACAGTTTCCAGTAGTACAACAAATAGAGAAGCAAAACGATCGTTTGGCAAGTGTGCAAGCGATTTGTTGCAAGCATTTGGCAAGTAAACGAATTGGTTTACTTGCCAAACAAATCATGGGAAAAAGTATCGTTATCATTGAAAAGTACCATTAAAAAGCAACTACTATTGTGGGTGTTAATAGTTTAAATCATCGTGACCGCCGAGAATAATTTAATCCGCTATTAACTGTGGCCTTAAATAGATACGATCATTTATCTAGAATTTTTTTGGATGCTATATTGAAGCCTTAGGCATCAAATTTTGGCCCCGAGAGTTGGGGACCAAATTAGAAAATTTTAAACAAATCACCACTATCGTATAATGTGCGTGTAAACCACGAATGATTAAAATGAATGCTCTGAAACTTTGTTCAATCGATACAATAGATAGCAACTCCGGATGCTAATCCGTTAGACTTCTCTAAAAATAATAACCTTTGGCATACACATCTACAATACAATAACAATACATCAACATACCTTTCATTATTACATAGTTTACACTAAATAAAGGAAATTGAAGCAATGCAAATTAAACAAACAGTAAAATATAAAATAAACTAAAAACGACTCAGAAAAAATCCCTCTTCGACTTTCTGCCCTTCATATTTTTCCCCTTATTTTTAACCTCCTAAAGTGAAGAAAGAGCAAAAAAGGTCATTTCTCTTTTTCATTTATTTTCTACTCTTATTTTTCATTTATGGATTATATGTTAGCCTTATCTTTCTGTCAAAAAACACATTCGCCAATTCTTCCACTTCGTATTATTCCACAATCTCTACATATATTATTTTCCCTTTTCTGCGTTTCTCCCTTTACTCCGTTATATTCCACAAAAACAAATTCATTATCCCGTAGACCTATTCTTTCCTTCATGCCCCATACACAATCTCCAATTGTCAGCCACCAATCTTTGTTTCTCATTCCATTTTGTTCCCTTACACCAGTTCATCCAATGCTCTCACGTTTCATTCTCCAAACCACACACTCTACAACTTCAATACTCCTACAACTTCTATACTCCATCCAAAACTTATTTCCCCTCTCTTCACTACCACACCTGAATCTAGCTATCATTCTCTTTTCACTCAAACTTATCTCGGATCTTAAATAATAAAGCATCATACCCCCCACCATGAAATATCCATATTTCTTGTTGTACCTTTCTCTTCTTATTCTTTCATGAGCCTCTCGTAATTCCACATCCTTTAACCTCTGCTCAACCTCAAACTCACACCTTAACTCTCCACACATTCTATCATACCAGTCATACATAGACCATCAACACCTCTCATATATCCTTCGTCTGGCTCCTATCCTTGCATTCTCTTCTTCCTTCTTACATATCATAGCTTCCATATATTCTTTTTCACAATCCTCTCATTCACATCTTCCATCGCTTTCCTTTCGAACCTCATTATCTTCACTCCATACAACCAACATTTTACTTTATTCAACTCTTGTAGCACAATCTCACTCGGCGTCGATTTCTCAACTTCTAACATTTTCTTCATATATCTCACTATCATCCCTTCCAACTCCTTTCTCTCCTTCACCGCTCACACTTCCGCACCATACAACATAATACTCCTGACACATACTTTCAATATCATCATCCTCATATCACACAATCTCAGAACCACTTCTTCCACACATATCTCATCCTTTCAGCCGCTATCTCAATTTTCCTTGCTAACATCCTCACATACATGCTCATTTGCAGACCCGTTCCTACATATCGCATACTATAGATACTTCATTTCGTTTATACTCCCAATTAATTTTCCATTCTATAAAAACACAACTTTTACTACCTCCCCCTTCCCCATCTCACACACCATTTCTTTCGCCTTGACCACATTTATTTCTAATCTTCTTTTACACATATATTTGTTCACTCTATCAATAACTTCCTGCATTTCTACTTTACTGCTTGCCACACGCACGCACACATCAGCCGCATATCCAAGCGACCAAATCATTTGCCCTCCTTAGTTTACAATGTGTGTAATTATAAATATTAATATATAACTCCCTGTATACCTGTTTCATCTCCAATAGCCCATACCAGTAAATCAACGCAAGCAGCATTCGCCATAACATTAACCTTAAACTTATTAACCAAAGCAAAATTGCTTTCGCGATCCTCACGTTCGCTAGCATCATGATTCCTGCTCTGCAATTCCGTCTGTCCATTTAAAAACAATCCTAAAATATTTATTTATTTGTGGTAATATAAATTTTATATTGAACTTATAAACACATCTATACCAATTCTTAAAGGTCAATTTTCCACAAACTCGAGATTACGCTGGTCAGTTACGAAATGTAGGTTAATAAAATTCAATACTATCTATTCTAAAAACATGTTCTTTTGTATTTTTCTAATTATCTCTTCAACCCATTGTTAATGAAGAGTGGTATTTTAAAAACGCATTTGAAAAGAAAAATACCAATGACTTGTTAAAATTAATGACTGAAGTTGTGAATCAACCTGTATAATTATATAGTGTTATAGAAAGTATTATATAAAGTGTTATTATATAATAACACTAAAATCCTCAAAGCAAATCAAAACAAATCATTAAAACAAGAAAAATATTGGTAATGCGAAAACTATTCAGCGATAAAATCTGACGAAGATGAACTACTAGTAGATGAGTCTACTACGAAGGGATAGATATGTACGCCAAAAAATTAGAAACAAGAATTTGATATAAAAACTTAATGAAAACTTAACAAAAACAAAATGTTGCTCAAGAGATCATCGATCCTATCCAAAATTGTAGTTATGTGCACAAAAATTGTAAGTTATTTCGAGAAGGATGACTTGTTTGATGCTCATCGATACGGATACAGAAAGAAAACAAAATACTACAAACGCCACTTTACATTTAATCAATGAATTTTAGAGGCATTTGAAAACAAGATCTTCTCAATTTCATATTTCTGTGATCTAAATAAGGAATTTTACTGCATGTCAAATGAAATGCATATAAAAGAAATTATAACTTAATTATTTCGAAATCCTACGTATTCAATTAATAAAAATCGGAGGCAGCGGGTTGTTGTGAATGGATGCGTCTCCGAAGAAGGAGCAGTAAATATAGGAGTACCCAAGGATTAATACTGTGCTTGGACCTCCGGTTGTATTCTTTTCACAGATACCACAACCCGCACAGCGACTGGAAACGACCTAGCAAACGCCGAAAGGAAGGCAGAAGACGTGTACTCGAAGAATTTGCAATGGTTTACGGCAAATAAGTCACATCTAAATGAGGAAAAAGTCTCAAAGTTAATTTTTTCTCTAAGAACATCAAAAATGAGATTGAACAGTGTTTTTCAGCGGAGTCACTGTTAACTTGCTACTACGCTCCTTGTCAGTCAATAATGAGCTATACAGTTCTCGCCTGAGGACAAGCAGCACAAGCAAAAGGCATTTTTAGTCTACAAAGAAGAGCCTTAAGAATCATAAAAAGTATGGAGTATAGAGATGATTGTCTACAAACCTTCAAAAACGATAAGATTTTGACATTTTCGTCCCTTAATATATAAGAGTCTCTCCTTTACGCGCACAAAAACTTTAAAACACGAACACTAACTACACAGTGATATCCGATCCCTATGAAAATTACAATTTACAACAAAATGCCCTATGAAATCGAGATCTGGCACAAAACGATTTCACGATAATAATTAACATTTTAAACTCTGTGTATCAAGCAAGCCTTCATATATGTTTGAGAACATGATGTACCTCTTACAGTAATGAAGAATGATTTGATAATTTTAAACTGTCAAGCATGTTCACTACAATGTAAAATTAATCAATCATGGCTCAAAGGCAAAGAAAGAATATGTTCTGATAGTTGAACTGGCAAAGAAAAGACTAACTCAGTTAAAGCAGCTATTGTAAGATGAATTACAATGAAACAATTCTGAGGAAAAATAGTATGAATCGTTGCATTCAGAGCAAATGTCATTCGCATATAGAAATAAAATATATAACAGCCAATAACAGAACATACAGTGTTGGGTTTTTGTTGAAAATATTAAAATTAAAAACTTACCTTTAACAAATTCCTGAACTTCCTTCGTAAACGGCATCGGTAAATCTTTTTGTGCTTGTAAAAGTTCACGTAAAAGTGTTACCATAACCAAATTGATTGTCTCGGAAAAAGTCTTATACGGAAAAATCAACACTTTGCCCGTGGAATATATCTCTTGAGATTGGCTATCGAGAAAACTTAATATATCTTTCGTCAAAAGCTTTTTCGCCAATAATAGAATTGTTTGCAGATGTTCCAATGCAAATAAGAAGCGTTTTTGTTTCTCGGAACTATCGCAAAAACGCATATTGGGAAATTGATTAAAGCTCGATCCAAATTTGGTAAAGAAATAAGTTTTTGGGTCGTAATTTGGTGCTAGAGTATTGCATTTTAATTTCGAAAACTTTGATTTGTTGTCAAGAGTATCAGTTTTCTGAAAAAACATAAAATATTATGGATTACTTGTTTCAATTGTATAGGTCTCATATAGGCCATGTCTAATCTCCGTGGGCTATAAAATAAGCTTAGAAAAAAAGTTATAGAAGTACAGGTACAGAAGGAAAAATATTTATTTAAAATGTATTCAGTCATATTTTAAAAATTGTTTGCATGATCTTTTAAAAATGAAATAAAAATACAAATCACGTGAAGTTAGACACTATTCTAAAATCATTCATGTCTTTATATCCCATGATCTAGAGATGTCTACTTTTTGAACAACCTCCAGAAACCAAAATATAACTAAAATAGACTTTTAATATATTTCGAATTAAATATCATCAAGTTTTATTGCACTCCATTAAAATTTTGTACTTTTTTAATGATTGTTTAGTTCTGAGGACCAAATGTAATAATAAATAATTCAAAAAATATTGCATCGTCCACTGTTCTTCTAAAAACTTCCATATTTTGGAAACATAGCTACGTTGTACCCGTTCACAAATCAGGTGACAGACGAACATTGAAAACTATAGAGGAATCTCTTTAGCTTCGCACATTCCAAGAATTCTGGATAAGCTAGTGACTAAACAGCTGATATGGAAATTAAAAAATATCATTATTAATAATCAGCATGGATTCAAGGACGGTAGATCAGTCAAAACAAATCTATCAACATATCAAACCTTAATGTTAAAGGCCTTTGAAGAGGGCCACTCAGTTCATTCAATCTATACAGATTTCGCCAAACTAAAAACCTTAGGAATGGGAGAGAAAATGTTACAGTGGATAAACAGCTTCCCGAGATGAAGAAAGCAATTTATAAAAATAGGTGACTCCATCTCGTCCGCAATAGTAGTCACGTCGGGAGTAGCGCGCAAGGATCTCATAGCGCACTTATTCTCTTCAATCTGTAAAAATCTTCAAATAAATTAAATGCAATGACATTTCGTTGCTCCAGAACAACATTACCGTTTTTGAAATATGGTGTAAGATTAATAGACTACATGTTAACCCTGATAAATGCAACACCATCTGCTTTTACAAGCAAAAACATCCAATAGTCAATAAGTACAGTCATTAGGATTCAGAGATCAATATGGTGAATAGATTCGCGATTTGGGTGTTGCTGAGTTGACTGTCAGCTGAGTTTTGGTCCCCACATCGAATACATAAAAACAAAAGTCGCCAAACATTGGGATTCATAAACAGATTCACCACGGAATTTAACCATATTATCTTTTTCCATCTATTTAGATCTCTAGTGCGCCCAACTTTGGAGTTTGCAAGCATGATCTGGTCACCTCACTACAAGGTGCATATCTTCGCTCTCGAAAAAATCCAGGAGAAATTTTGAAAATCAATGACATAGAATAGGGAATCATGATCAATCTATCGAGGTTAATAGATATATGTTCCACTTAAAAATGTTAGAAGATCAACGTAAAATTGCAGACATATGCTTCTTACACAAATTGATCCGAGGTGATATAGAATGTCCTAAACTATTAGAAGAAATTAACTTTAAATTTCCAATTCGCATAAATCGCATCAATAACATCTTTTTTGAGAAGCATTGTTCCACTAACAATATCTATAATAGTCCGCTGTACCGTATGACCAGACTAGGAAATCAGGTATGTCAATATATCGACATATTCCATGTCAATTCAGTAAAGCTTAAATAAACCCTCAAGAAACATTAGCAACAGCATCATACAGGAGACATAACATATATGGTCAGGAAATTTCTATCAGCAAAAATTGATCACTTGGATTGAGGTAGTTTGAGTCAATTTAATGCGTTTAAATATAAGAGTGAGGAACTACGACAAATTTGTAACTAATTAATATATTAGTGTATATTAAATGCCTTAAAAACAATTTACTGTAACTAATCAATAATAAATATATGTTAGCATGTAAGAATATATCTATATTTAAGGTAAATATTTAGATTGTAAATCTAAAAATATGTATGTATGTAGGAGCGTTAAATTTTCAATATTGACAACTATTAATATTAATATTAGAGTAAGAAATGTTAAATCTGAAGTTGTATTGTAAAAGGTTTACTTTACTTTATACGAATTACATTAAGATATGTGACTCAGTTAAAGAAATTACTCAGTTCTTTCGTCAAATTGATAAACAGATCCAGGAGATAAATAAGCTGACTTCTACTGAGAAAATATAAATACATGAAAAGGGAAACTAGAGGTTAATTTTTTAATGGATAAGTGATTCATCTTCAAAGACAAAAATATTATGACAGCGATCACCAACAAATTTCATTTTATAAGGTAAATTAATAATACCTGATTCGTGACAAGATAATCATTTGTTCCATTAAAACTGTTGCTTAAACTGCGAGGTATAATCGAACGAAAATTGCTAAAACTCCTGTTATACGATGCCTTTGTCAACTTGTTTGTTACGGTTTGAGCAATTGGCGGATCTGGCTTGGGAAATATACGACATATTAATGGTGGATCATTCGAACAGAATCTGCCCATCGCACGACCAAGTCCTTTACAAAAGAAATAATTATATAAACTAAACATAAATGGATTTTAAATATTTTAACCTATTAGAACTGGCACAGAACTCCTGCATAAGTATAATTTAACTTGACTTGACAATGAAGGTTGACTCTGCAACTCAACTACATTACTAGTGAGAGCGTCAAGACATTCCACTTGGGCGCTAATCACGCTTTCAAGTGTTTCAATACTTGCACGCGCTGCTATATCAGTAAGCAAAGTATGCAAGCAAAAACTAAATTTTTCTGCAACAGGTATACCTAAAACAAAAACAAATTCTTGATATTAACTATCAATAAACATTCAAAATAAATTCCTCACGATCTGTGTTATATAATTTTACTTCATCCAACCATACAACTTTATTTAAATCCTTAGCAACTTGTAATAAATACGGAAGGATCTTTTCCAAATGTTGTAAATGCGATTCAAGTAGATATATACCCAACGCTATAATTGCATCCTGATCTCGATTGCTTAGGCGAAACACTCCATTTGTTCCAGGTGTAGGACATAATTGAAATAATGTATACACCTGAAATTTTCATTAAAATCAATTTATTCTATAGCACATTGTAATATATCTATGTACAAACCTTATCCCATGGAGTATTTGGTATTGAAGCTAAAGATCTTGCAAGATGTTGAACGGTTTTATGAAAAAATAGTTTATCATCACAAGCCATTTTATTAACTAGTTTTATTAATTATTTTTTATGAGTAGCATTATTGTTACCTCGAAATCACCTTCAAAATTTTATGACAATCAGCTGACTAGCAAGTTTCCCCAAACATTTCAAAATCACGTAGGATATAACTGCTTGATTTGCTTATATGTTATCAAAAGAGGTACACAAGACAAACTATCTGTCTTTTATTTTTGATAATAAAATTGATTTATACATTACTGAAACACTTTCTGGTTCTATTAAATTTTCAAGAAAATGAAACAGATAATGAAAGAAAATTTACTTGCAAAATATTATGTTTATAAATATACTGCCATCTACCGTAAAAAAGTCAAATGTACGTGCGTATACACAATGGCTCACAGATTTGTTTGTTAGTTAAAACGTTACTAACGTTGCCAAGTCTTTGCATAAACTAAATATAGATTAAAAATAGGCAATCTTAAACATGAACACTTAAAATTTGAAGTTTCTTGCTAATGAGCAGTTTTAGAAAATATTTCATTTATCTCAAAACTGTAAACTGTTTAAATTAATGCATTAAATTTATTAATCAGGTAAATTCTCATTTCGAAAAACTGCATATGAAATTGGTAACTAGTTTAAAAAAGACCAGGTAGGGCAGACCAGGGATGGATCCATTTCTAGCATAGGCGGTAGCTGTCATCATAGGTGGTAGCCGAAATTATTATGTAAAGCAAACCCATATCCACATTCGAATGATAAACTTTTACAATCAAAGTCCCTTTGGATTAACACCTCTAATTCATTTATGCCATCTACGATCATAGATCTCTCTAATGGTGTATTATGTACATTATATAAAAAAATCAAATTAGTTTAAACAAGCCACGTAGTTCAAACAAGCCAAGTGATTAGTTTTCATTAACTGATTGCAATAATGCTGTTGAGATAGAGGGTGCTGATGACGACTATCCACCTATGCCTGAAATGGATCCATCTACCCTACCTGGTCTTTTTCAAGCTAATTTCCAACTTCATATAATATAGATAGAAATATAAACGAAAATATACTGTTTATAATTGATAGGGCTTATGAGATTACAAGTAAGTAATTAAAGCTGTTATGTAATGAGCCGTATCAGTTATAAACAGTACATTTCAGTCTATATTTCTATCTATTTTATATGAAATTGGAAATTGGCTTGAAAAAGACCAGGTAGGGTAGATGGATCCATTTCTGGCATATGTGGGATAGTCATCATCAGTACCCTCTATCTCAACAGCATTATTACAATCAGTTAATGAAAACTAACCATTTAGCATATTGAACTACGTGGCTTATTTAAATGAACGTATTTTTTCTAACAGGTAAGTAATTAAAGCTGTTAGAAAAAATACGTTCATTTATATTAAAGTTTTAATAATATTAAAGACAAATAATAATATGAACAAGAAACGAACAACGAATTATTATATACTGATCAGCATTTTCTCCTCCACGTGCTTCTATTGACACATGTGCAATCAATAACACAAAGTACGCCTAGGAATCTAGCTATGTTATAAAACTGCAATTTGTAATTAACAATTTCATTATTCTGGGGAATACGAATAAATTGCGGTTTTAAGGAAGCGATATAGTGGCTCACTTTCTTTATGCTTCAACAAGCTGTGTACTTTACTATGTTTATGTGATCACCAACTAAGCATTGCATGTATCCAGTACTATAAAAACGCAATGCAATATTTAATTGCAACTCGGGAGACAGCGCTTTACTTCTCCGTGCAATATATATTTTATATTTTTCTTTTGTATTACATTGTTATGTATGGTATAAATATTTTATTAAATATTTATATGTTAGGTGCACATATTTCTTCCAATAAAATACGGAACCCGTTATTTCAAAATCAGTATCTAATTCGAAATTCACTAACAACTAATCGCAGTTAACAACTAATCGCTGGTTAAATATAATTACGGAACCGGACATAAGTCCCACATTTTGTTAAGTTTTAATTTTCTAATTTTCTAATTTTCTACTATCTCTATTATGCTTTCATTCGTATTCGCTCTAGATTGATTGGTGTATAAATGGAACACAGAGTATGCCATACTAACTTCACAAATATAAAATTCAATATGGCAGTGTACACTTTTGAACGATTAATATTAACATATTGAAGTAGATGAGAGCCATAAAAGCGCTTACAATTTATTTGACAGTTACAGTTATTTATTAAAAATAGCATGAAAACATTCGTGGTCGTGATCACCACCCTATCTTTCATATACTGGAAGTTCTATCTTTTTGTTACATCTGGCATGAAACAAAAGTTGTACCTATTAATTCTGACTGTCACCTTATAACTCGTTAATTCAATTTGCACAATAGTTGTTTAGGGTAAGTTAAATAAAACTTGCGTGACTTAAAAATCACGTACCCATTAATCCACCGATTCCCGTACCTACCCCCGCTCTTGACTCACTCTTTCCCAGTATTTGCCTACGGCGCGGACAGCTCTGTTGTCCAATTTGCCATGGCCTATGATCGCTCTTTTTTTACTAATTTCTAAAATAGCAGTCTGCCATGCAAGGCCTACGCCCTGCCTTCTATAGTTTTATCAGTTGTTTAAAATCTACGCATGAACTGATTTGAACTGATTTAATCTGATTTTTATTGATTTTATCAGTTTTGAACTGATTTGATCTGATTTGAACTGATTTGATCTGATTTGATCTGCAACACTGCAACTTTCCATGATTAGAAATGTATGCATGGAAAGTTGCAGTTCTGAACTATACCTCGATAATGAATGAGTGTAAATTATTTTTATACTGTTTGCTTTTGTACCATATTTATCCCTTTATTTAAGTAATGTTAATAAAAGTGTCAATGTTGCTAAATGTAATTACTATACGAGCAACGGTACAGATATCTATAATTCAATCAAACCATACAACCCCACCTAGTTTAACCGTTTACTAGACGCTGCCCAACGCTACCTATTCTCGTGTTTCGCGTAGGGGGCCAGATTAGATCATCGTATAAAAATAGTTAAAACAAATAAAGTACACTTGGAAACCTCGACCCTATTAATAAGTGTTACTGAAATTGTGTGAACAGTTTATTAATTTCAGAATTAAATCGCGCTAAAATTCGTGAAGTGTTTCAGTGTTAACATGGCAACTAAAGCAAAAAAAAGTCAGCCGGCACAGTCCACACCGGCGTCTCAAAGTATTCCTAGGCCAGCCAGCCCTTTGAGTCCAACAAGACATTCGAGACTCCAAGAAAAAGCAGATCTGCAAAACTTGAATGATCGCCTAGCTGCTTATATTGAAAGAGTACGTTATTTGGAAGGTGAAAATAATAGGTTAACGCGGGAGATCCAGACATCGCAAGAGACAGTCACCAGGGAGGTCTCAAACATTAAATCTATGTACGATAATGAATTGGCAGGAGCCAGAAAATTATTAGATGAGACTCATCGCGAAAAGACACGTTTGGAAATTGATGCGAAACGATTGTGGGATGAAAACGAGGAATTGAAGGCGACATTGGCTAAGAAAACTAAGGATTTACTGATCGCCGACAATTCTGTAAAAGTTCTGGATGCACGAACCAATGATTTAACACAGAAATACAATCAAGCAGCAGCAGATGCTAAAAAAGCAATTAGTGACGCCAAAGATTTCGAAAAAGAACGCGATAAATTGAAGAAGCAAGTGGATGAATTGCGTAGGCAATTAGAAGAAGAGTCTTTAGCTCGTATCGATGTAGAAAATAACAATCAGAGTTTGCGAGAAGAGCTATCTTTTAAAGATCAGGTAACTTATTCATTTGATCTATTAACAATTATATCTGAAGGACAAATTATATTTATAACGTAATCTTCATGACAGGTGTTTTTAATATTACAAAATATGCATGCGCATCGAGATGTGCTTTCTTAGATTTACTTATAATTTTATCATTCTGGTTCTTTTATTTATGTCCACAAAAATATTTATAAAAAGTCTTGAGTGAATTTTAGCATAGAATATGTGTACACATGTTTTCTATAAATCTATGCATATTTATTCAATGTGAAAGAATGTGCATGACGTAATTACCGATATTAGGCATAGGCATATCATGTTGTGATTTACTAGTTCCAGTGGCGTAGGCGAACTTGTTTTTTATAATGTGACATGCTTCTAACACTTTGTGCACTCTTATGTCGTTTTTATTTGAATGACAAGGATTTTATCCGCTCCTTTGAAGGTTGTTAAACTTACGCAATATCATTTGTATCTGATTAATTTAACGAACTTTTGACGTTATTTTTTCGTTTACAAATAAATCATTGAGAACGCAGTTAATTGAAAAATAAAATAAAAAACTTTGGTTCTGCTTTTTAACATGTATTAACCCAGTGACTGTCATGTTTTTTGAGATTTTTGACATTGATTTGTATTATATCCGAAACGGATAGGCTCTGACTAGAAAGATTGAGCTGAAGTTTCATTCACAGTTAATCTGATACTGAATTTTAATATTCTTGTAATATTTTAGAGTTCATATATAGCTTTATGCAATATTTTGGTTTGTTGTCGCTATTCTTAGGTATTACAGTTTATATTTAAATATCGATTTGAGAAATCTAGCCGGAGACGTCAGCATCTTATTTATACAGGGTTGGAAGAAAATCAATTGTTTCAAAAAAATCGATTTTAATTTTAATCGTGATTTTTTTTTAATTTAAATCGATTTTTTGATTTTTATTCCAAAATTCTATAATAAAAACTTAAAATATGCACCGACAGAATCATTATATTTCCTTATACGGGTAAGGCTGTGGGCATATTAACTATAACATATTTGGCTGTGTATAAAAATTTTCCTGCAAAAACTTTTCTTGTTCGAACAAGTTTACTCCAAGCAAACTATATGGGCTATATAAGGCATAGGTTTATTTTTAAGTGTTGCGGTAATGTCAAATGCGGTCTGCATAGAGTGCGAATCGTGCATTAAGCAAACTACGTGTACATTGTGTTTATGTAATTTTGAGGTTGTATTGTTGAAAATAAGTGAAATTCATGGGACATTAAAATGGTAAGAAAAGATTTAATTTGGAACCATTACGACGAGATTTCTAATGGAAGTAGAGGAAAATCTGGCAGTAGAGTTGTTTGCAAACTTTACAAAAAAGAAATTCAAGGACTAGTGCAGAGATTGAAAGAACATTATCAATAATGTTTAATGAAAAAGAAAACAGAAATTTCTTCTGCAGAATCAGGTATGCGTTTTTTGATTTCATAAAAAATTTGATACATTTTGATACTTGATTTGACATTATTATTTGATATGTTATGTACATCAACATTATGCTTACTCCCGAATTTATACAATTTTTATATTAAAGTAACTTAAAAGATAATCATAATAGAATTAATAATTAGTTTGAATCTGATTGACATATCATTATATTACATTAAAGTGGATTAAATTAATGAAATTTTACAATGTTTTCTTTTTATTGTAGTGAAAAGTGCAAAACCGATTTCAACCGCTGATTGTTCAAAAGATAACTCAATTCTTCATCCGATTTCATCAACGTTGGATTCAAGTAAGACTACTCAATTAAACTCAAATGGTACTCATAGATGGCAATTCAGCTTGTTTGACTATTGATGGATTGTCAAATGTACACAATAAACCTATAATTTGTGCTACATTATAAACTGAACAAGGTGTTTCATATTTGTATGAATCCATAGATACTACTGGGAAATCTGACACTGCTGAATATCTTACTGATATTGTTTTAAATACTATTGATAAATGTAAAAAAGAAAATAATTCTCAAGTAACTAGCATTGTTACTGATAATGCGGCTAATATGACAAAAATGAAGGACAATGTTATACATAAAAATTCAACTTTGAATATAATATGATATGGACGCTCTCCACATATATTACATTTTCTTTCAAAAGAGATTAAACATGTGCGAGAGCACATGTTTCAAATGGTAAAATACTTCCGAAACCATCATTTTGCTTCTATAAAATATAAAGTTGAAGGAGTAAAAGATTTAATACTGCCGCACGAGGTTCTCTGGAATAGCCTTGCTGATTGCTTAGAAGTGTACATAGAAGAATGGTAATTTTTTTTAATCCATGAAGAGAATAGAAAAATGGATCCAACAATTTGCACCAAAGTCTCAAGTGTGCATTTGAAACGTTTAGCAGAAGATTTTCTCCAAAGCAATATCGATAGCATTGGATAATGTGTAAAAAACAAATGCTATTATATCTGATGCTGTATACATTTCGAAGGAATTAGAAACAAATATGGACGCGACATTTAATATTAATTTAGCAACTTTAGCTATTTTCAAAAGGCGTTAGAATCAAGCCCTGTCCGCTTGCCACTTTCTAGCATATAAGCTGGACGCTAAAAGACAAGAAAAAAATCAACAGTGCGAAAATGATAAAGCTTTGGAAGCAGCTGCAGAGTATTTTTCCGGGTCAGGACCACTCCCGCTTAGTGTTAAATATGAAGCGAAGTAAAGTCCCTTTAACATTTTTTTTACTCCAGAACTAACGGAAAATGTGTTCACTGTAGATTGGTGGAAATCGCAGGAAAACAAATCAGAAAAATACTACTACCGTATTTTGTTCAATTGCATATAGTCGTAGCTTCATCAGCATCAGTAGAATGTGTATTTTCTACATTTGGGTTAGTGCATTCCAAACTGAGAAATAAATTAGGAACGGAAAAGCATCTGTTAGTATTTTTGTGTAAGTAATTTAATCAAATGTAAAATACTTATTTATTTTTTTTGTATGTTTGCAATTTTATTTCTAAAAATATTGATTTTGTAGGAATTTGTCTTATTTTTAACTTTTCATATTTATATAACTAGTTTCCAGTTGTAGTTTGTTATATATATATATAAATTATACTTTGTTTCTTTTGTTAAAAATATAAATACATGTTTTAAGATAATATGTTTAATTTATTATACGGGGCATTCACAAGCTCGTTTCTGAATGCTTCAAGTATTTCTTATTTATATAGAGGAAAAATTTGCCGGGGTACTGGATAATGGGCCCACGCCCGAAACTCGAGTCACAAAGTAAGTGATATATAATAGTGCTTAAGCAGTTTTACATATATAAT
>WYDF02273860.1:0-17779 GCA_009867245.2 Adranes taylori | reverse complement strand
GACGACAAGAGAAAGAATCATACAAAAGAAGATCAAGGATCAAGCCTTTAGTAAATGCTAGGAAATGAGAGAGTGATGCTCAGCCCATGCCCCGCTCCGCAATGCGTCCGCTAGTTCCGCCCCTGGATTGATGTTAAGAAAAAGAACGTCATAGAGATGATTAAATATGAAATTGCTAGACTATTAGCGACATGATCAACACATTGATTTAAATCAACTAGATACTATAATTTCTAAACATCTAATCGCTCATCCACCTATATTTTGATTATTTTTTTTACAAAGAAATAAATTAATAATTTTAACTAATTTAATGAATAAATTGAAACAGATCAATATTTGGTAGTACGGCTCTCTCTTCTAACGTGTGAAAGTAATATGAGAGTATAAGAAGGGCAAAGCCTTTTATCTCCAGAAAAGAAACGTCGCGTTGAACAACGCATATATTCAACGATCTCATCTCATCTTATCGAATCGAGTTCTATCTATCTTGAAACGGTATCTAATGCCAATGCTTTTATCACCATAATGCGTGCCCTTGTTCTTGAAAGAAGTAGGTTAAAATGAAATATATATGGATGGTAAAACAATGCGTATTAAGTTTTATTATTAACGAAATTATTGTTATTAATTTATTATTAATAATTATGATTATTATTTATTAACAACATTTTGAATATTTTTATTATATGTGCACAAGTACGTATGAGACTATTCGAGAAATATGGATAAGATATAAATAAAACAACGAGAAATTTATTTTGTGAAATTTAGAAAACTGTTCCAAACACGCCAATAAAATGTTATAATTTAAAATTTATTGACGCTTAAACTATATTTCATTAAAATTTAGCTTATAAAAAGCCTCAAAAGAGTAATAGTTATTCAGTATTAAATATGATATGAACCCTTCATTAGACGCGCTTAGTTTCATAACAGAATAGGGCGCGCGCGGACTGAGAACCCCCACATGATTAAAATAAGAACACCTGGTTCTAATAAGTTTTTAGTGAGAATCCAAATAGTAACAAGTCTAATCTAGATAATTTCATGTTCACGAAGTACATTCCTTGCAAATGAATGTCAATGTTCCATATACATAAACTAGTGATCTTGTTTGCAATAATATCATGACGATCGGATTTTCTTCCTTTCGCAATAGAACTTTTTGCGGAAAAGTAGTATCAATTTTATTGTTCGCTTGTTCCTGAATTCGACAAATTTCCTGAATCCGTTTTTTCAGAGATGTGCAGCAATAACTTTAGATCTACGATCTAAGTGTTCCTGTAGTAAGGATTATCCTAGATCTTGTAGAAATTTGAGGCGTAAAATTTTCGTCTTTACCGTGTTATTTGCATTATAAACAATCTGTGAATTGATTCCAGCTACGATTAGGCAAGCGCAAAAAATAAACATAAGCCACCTTCTTGATGATTTTGCAAAATTATAAGTGGCACAAAGTTGGCAACCACATCAACGCCTCCTTTTGTTTGGTTGCACATTGTCAGAATATCAAGCTTATGTTCATCTCCTGTTGGTACATCAATACTGTCATCTTTATGCATACTTGACCCTAACAATAGGTTTATTGTAGGTTAACTTTTAACGATTTAGATGAATAGCCACAAGATTTTCCGTAAACTGGGTGCAATCTCGAAAACTTTAACGGGCAATGAGACTACGAGCCCCAGGCCATCCCAGTGTGATACGAGTTTCATATCCTTTCTTTTATCCACATTCTCCATCGTTTTCCCAAAAACCATGTTGTTGACGAGCTTGTAAAAGCCTTTTTCAAAATAATTTATGGCTCTAGTACGTAAGTCCGTGTTCAATTGTATGTAGTTTTTAAGCCAAGGTGATTGCTTAAATTCTAAATTCCAAAATGCGGTAACAATACGAGCTTATTCTTTTTAGGACAGTAGGACAGTATGACACCAGAGAACATTCATTTTGAAGGCAAATGCACTTCATTTCTCGATAGGTTCAACTGCAGGAGAGGACGCGGTACCAGCAGAAATATTTAAATATGGAGGAAACAATGCACTAACTGATAACGAAGATCTGGTATGAAGAAATAATGCCGATAGAGTGGAACACAGCCATAATAATACCGCGCTATCAGAAAGGGGATCGACTAAACTGTAAGA
The DNA here is from genome assembly GCA_009867245.2 of Adranes taylori. Classification (NCBI taxonomy): domain Eukaryota; kingdom Metazoa; phylum Arthropoda; class Insecta; order Coleoptera; family Staphylinidae; genus Adranes; species Adranes taylori. The sequence continues at coordinate 15,632 of WYDF02273860.1, read as the reverse complement.
ACTTGCGCGGAATATCATTGCTTAACGCTGACTATAAAATAGTGGTGAAAGTGCTAGCATCAATATGAAACCCCATGTGGAGAACGCATTGGGAGAATACCAGTGTGGTATTCGTTCCAACCACCCGACCATCGATCAAATATCCTAAGCCTGAAACAAGGAGACTCACTGTCGACTCTACTTTTTAATCTAACACTTGAAGCGGTCATAAGGAAACTACCCGTTCACCCAGGCGGACCCAACAGAACATGTCAATCGTTAGCCTTTGCGGACGCCATTGATTTAGTGACTAGGAGGACAGAATCACTAAAGAACAACCTTCAAATACTTCAGTGGGAAGGAAAAGCCATGGGTCTAGAAATAAGCAGGGAGAAGACGAAGTACATGATAAACAGTAGAAACACTACTCGGTGGAGAAACGTGAAGGAGTTTGACAGAGTCGACAAGTTTAAATACCTCGGAAGTGTGATAACTGAAGATAATGACATCACCACTGAAATCAAAGCTAGAATGATGCCAGAAAATACAAGTTATTACGCCTATTATCTTAATGTACTAAAATTATCCATCATCCGTAAAGAATTAAAAGTGTATACAACTATCGTTAAACCAGTCGTCACGTATGATTCGGAGGCGTGGACGCCTACGAAAAGGAATAAGAACACATTGAGGGTGTGTGAGTGGAAACTCCTTAGGAAAATCTTCGAAGCAATACGGGACGAGGCAGGCTGGAGGATCCGTACCAATGCTGAATTAGAAGCATTGTACTAGAAGCCGTCCATTGTCAACGATATAAAGGCTAGAAGACTCAGGTTGAGGCATGTTGAGCGGATGGATGAATCCAGAGTACCAAACTAAGTTCTAAACAACCGACGAGAAGGCAGCAGATCAATAATGCGACCACGCAAAAGGTGGACGGATGATGTATGCAAAGATCTGCAGAGGTTAAACATGCGCAATTGGAGGAGGAAGGCGATGTCAAGAGACGACTGCACGAATCAACTTGTAGGGGGGGGGGGGGCAATCATCTTTATGGTCTGTAGAGCCAGATAAAGTAAAGTGAGTAAATTTTAGGTTAATGTTAGTTAAAGTTAGTACATTTATTTATAGTTTATATTTAAGATAATTTTATTTAGCACTTTTCTTAAAATTATTTGTTACATTGTAGTCATTCCTTTATGTAATTTAATTATTATTTGGCCATAATTTTATTATAATCCTGAAATTGGTTATTTATCTCTGGGTTCAGTATACTATATTTTATTTATTCTTTATTTTATTATTTATTTAAAATATAGTAGTTCTGGCGGTTTGAGTTCATTGCATATTTCTTTTGGTGGTGAGTTTACATAGAGGAGGAAATAAATCACGATAATGTGGCCACAACCTCATAATATATAAAAAATTTTACTTGTCCAATAAACCGTAAAAATTAGTTTACTTACAACGTTCACGTAAAGAAGATATTAAAAGGATAATTCTAGGTTATTGCATAATATTTAGATTACTGATTTAGTAAAATTGAAACTCAAAACAAACAATGAATCTGAAAATAATGAAACAATTTTCTCAGTAGTTAGGGGAATGAATTTTATTACATCCTTGTATATATTATTACAGTTTTTATTCCTTTTCCTGCGAAACATTTATTTCTGTTGACGATGGCATATCTGGAAATACAAAGAAAATTGAGGAATGCGAGGACGTGTCTAAATATACCTAATATAAGGAAATGGTGTAGAAATACATTTATTGATGTGACTAATTCTTTTGGCGTTTATGTAAAAGTGCTTTGCGTGTCATCCATTATTTATATCGTTCTTTCTTCTATTGTTTATTATGTATTTTACACGTTGATATAATCACTTCACGAACATATATTATATTGGTTAACGCGAATTTAGATATAATTTCCTAAGCCGCGAAAACTAAATCAGAAAGATTTGTTACTTTAGTTTTGTTTATTTTTTATATACTAAACTCTTGATGACGAGGCAGTAGAGAAGTTGCTTGTTGAAAAGACAAAAACATTCTACGATTGATCAAGTACAACGTATTACTAATCATCATTACTAAAAAGCATTTGAAGGAAAATAGGTCTGTCGTACTGTGTTCTTAGAAGAGCAGATGACACTGCTCTTCTAATAGTTGATGAAAATTATAAAGATCCTACCAGAAAATTTCAAACAGCTGCTAATTCAGTGATGGACTGGACTAAAAACCGGAAGATTAAGCTCAATGTGCTCCAATCAATTATGTCAGCTTTACAAACAAATATGCCACCAACCAGTTTCCACTAGAAATAAATGGTATCATGGTGCCTTATGAACTAAGTGCTCAATATCTTGGGAGGGCCCTGGATGCTAAATTACGATGGAAGGTACATGTCAAAAAGAAAAGAGCTTAGCTTTCACTCATATACAGACAACTTAATTGGCTTCCTGGTGGAAACTCCTAGCTGTCAATATATATCAAATTGGTAATCTATAACCAAATTCTAGAACGCGTATGGCTATATGGATCCAACTCTGGGGTTGTGCCAGTGATAGTAATATCGAAATTATTCAAACCTTCCACAATAAGGTGTTGAGCAATGTTGTCAATTCACCATGATATATCCGCAATTCTGATTTTCATCGTGATCTTCAGATATTTACAATCAAAGAAGAGATTAGTAGGTATGCAGGTAAACATGAAGCCAGATTATACCTTCAAATCAATACAGAAGCTCTTCAGCTGCTGGTCAACCATTACCACGACCGAAGATTGAAGAGACCAAAGCAAATGATCTTTTGCAGTGTGTCACGTGTAAAAACAGAGCGTAGTGCTCGAGTGAAATGAATATTCCAGATAAACTAGGAGACGTCGCTGGACTGACTCTACAAAACATTCAACCTTAGTTTTAAGAAATTAACAGATATAAATTAATGGTTAGTCCATTGTGACTAGTTTTAATAACATAAACTACAGTAAGAGTTTTACTAAAAAAAACTTATACACGTGTAAAGGAGTTAGAAGAGGGGTGTCATGTCATTTTACATATGGTCAAGAGGAAAAAACTTATCGTGACGTGAGAAGCTATGAATATTAATGGGGAAAAGAAAGAAGTTATTTTCGCAATTAAGTTATGATAATGAAAAAATAATTTAAGTAATAGAGGTTTTAAGAAGTGAGTTGCTGAGATATGACAAACTTCTGCTGAAACTCATTACGAACTATCGCGATGTGAACCGACATAAAAGTATAAGAGGCGAAAGTCAGTAGACCAGATATCCAGAGCTTTTGAGATTTTGATTAAGTCAAGTCTTAGGTTCGTGTAAATTATGGCTAACATACAGATGTGAGTAATCAAATATTTCAGTTTAAATCTTGATTAAGGAATTGAACACCTTAAATTGTTTGAATTTTATTCAGAGTAAATAATGTATTTCAGTGGAACAAATTCTTATTTCATAACTAGCTAACAAGCTACTAACTTTGATTTTGATATTGCTTACTAGTTTTTACATTTATTTACGTATTGAAAATAAAATATAAAGGTGGCGTATAAATTTGTATGTAAGTTTAATTAATCAGAACCGCAGTGTACTTTGTTATGTTGTCCGTCAATCAATTCTTTATTAATTGCTCTCAAATTATTATTATTAATCATATGTTACTGGTCGCTAGTTTATTTTTTTTAGACTTTGTGCAAAATTATGATGTATTCGTATGAACATTTGTGTAATTCAAATAAACCTTAATCAGTATCTGTTTCAAAATTTGGCAAGAATTTTTAAACCACTTTAATTATTGTAGTATGTAAAATAAATTATTTGGCAATCGTGTTTAATTTGAATTGTGTTTATTTAAATTGCGGACCGTATTTTCTTTAATAGTGTTCAATCTTTGGCTTCAATCAAGCAAGGTGCCATAATTTGTTATTGATTTTCTATTTTATTAGTGCTTGAACATCTTAAGAAACACCAAACAAACTTTTGTTAATATTAAACCACGCTCTTAAAACTTTAACTAAAGACTCTATCACCCCCCGGTAGAATTGGTGGGGGCGCCGGGTACTGTTTTACTAGCTTAGTTTTATGAAAAAGTCATCTGTGTTCAAGATGAAAAAGTCATCTTGCTGTGTTTCAATTATTTTAGTGTTCAAGTTAACATTTAAGTCGTCTCAACATAATGCTTATTACTATTATGATCACCAAAGGCTGTCTGCGGAATGCCGCTCCATAGCACTACTTCCAAACGGCTTACTGTACTTGCCCTTATCGTTTAGCCACATCAGTCTAATATATCTGTGTCTTCTACCCGTTTCAATACTTCCTGGTGGGAGCGGTTTTGTACCAAGTCCGATTGAAATTTTGTTGCTCCAAAGAGGTCTCTTCTTCTGAATGCCAACGCTTCAAACTCACATAAGATATGTTAAGCTGTATTGTTTTCCTCTAGACGCAATCTGCATTCTACTTCAGCAGTGTGTTGGGCAATTTTCTTCATATGTACCGTCAGAGATGCGCGTTCTGTTAACAGGCCAGTAATCCTTTTGATGATATTCTTACAATGTTTCAGCAGATTTGAAGTTTTCTCTTACATGACTTCTCTATGAAGCGATTACTGTGTTGATTTCCTGCTGATTTTGTCCGGCAGTCTATGGATTTTTGAATGGTCCACTTTCATATTGGTTCTCTTATGGAAAAGCTGGCTCTGAGAATACCTGCTACTATTCTCAGAGGCGGCTTTTCGGACCAGTGAACTGTGGGGATGGATGTCTTCTTTGCTAGTGCATCTGATATTTAGTTGCCAAAAATGTCCCTGTGGCTTTGTGCCCAAATTTGTGTAATCTCCGAAACTGCTTGTATGATCAATTCTAATGGCGCCAAAAATCTAGCTGGGCTTCATCTGCCGGCTTTGGGGTTATCTTGGTTTATGGGCGTTGTCACCACATCAGTGGTTCGTAAATTATGAATGGCCTAATAATCGACTTCTACAACAGTGCAACACTTAAGATAGCATGCTTTCCCATACATACTTCTTATAACTGCGAAAATTATAGCCGTTCTGTCTATTATTCTATTAATTAGCAGCATCATATTACTTTTTAAAGTAGTGTCGTTAAAATATTATAAACGAAACTAAAGTTCTAAAGTAATTAAATAAATTTTATATAGCGCAAATGATTTATGATGAAGTTGAAAAGAAGGAAAGCAAACATATTGTTCACAAATCAAAATTTATGGATTGTTCTTATGTTTAATTGAAACACATGTCACGACATTGGAATGCTAAAAGGAATGATAACTATATAAAAAGCAAGAAAACAATATCTTGCCTAATCTTATGCCTGAATTTAATTTTGAGCCTTCGGTGGCAAAATCGAAATTTCAAGCCTTCCTAATTTTTTTTCGAAAGCCAATGACGATAATAATAATGCAAATTGGAAATCCGTAAAACCCCAAAAATAAATCTTGCAAAGAGCAACGCGAAAATTCGAATCGAGGTGGAAAGACGTCAAACAAAAAGAAAGTCATCATTTTTCGAATCTGCTTTTTAAGATGTAATTCGAAGCTTATTAACTAGAATTACTTTTCTGTTAATAAATATTATTTAGGAAAATGTAAGTAGTATTTACTTTTTCACAGTAAGACGAATTTCTAAGTAAGTAGGTGTTAATTTCGAAAATTGTAGCAAGGTAGATAGGTGTTACTAGCCTAGGATTATAGGTGTGATTAACGACTTTTCTAATTCCAAATCTAGGCGCAAGGTCTCATTACATCGAACAACGAATCCGATACTTAACCACTACGCTATGCGTGCCCCGACAACCATTTCTTAAAATTTCTCACTTAATCGTTAATTCTATGTAAGTTTGCATATATTAAGATGTTATCTTTTGAATTATTCGCTGAATACCGATATGGTATAATGTACTGGATGAGCTTTGTGTTATGCATTTGGACGAATTAACACCATTACAAATTCAGATGAACCAGTCATGTATACCAATGAAGCAAAGGACATTAACAATCAAAGATCACCTCGTATAATACTTGCAATAGGTTTTTTTTATGAGAAGCATCGGACCATCTTAAAGATGGCCAAAGTTGTTTCTACAGCGATCTTAATAGAAAAGAGGATTTTCACAATCAAAGTTCAACACCTTAACATGTGTGGCTATAGGAGTACGTACCAACACGATATATGAAGAAAATGTAAACAGTATTTTCCTTTTCGCAGTAAGACGAATTTCTAAGTAAGTAGGAGTTAATTTCGAAAATTGTAATGAAAATGCTATTTTAAGAATTTGTTGCAAAATTGAGGCAAGGTGGACACGTGTTTCTAACATAGGATTATAGCTGTTATCAACACCATTTCTTATTCCAATATAGTCATAAGATCTCATTGCATCGAACTCTGAATCCGATACTTAACCATTACGCTATGAATGCCCCGACAAAAAATTCTTAAAATTTATCATATATCGTGTTAGTACGTACTCTAATACTGAATATGAGCCACATGTGTTAAGGTTTTGAGCTTTGATTGTTAAAGTCCGCTTTTCTATTAAGGTCTCTGTAGAAACAATTTTGGCCATCTTTAGGGTGGTCCGATACTCCTGAGAAGAAAAACCTCAATGCAAGTATTATACGAGGTGAGCTTTGACTGTTGAAGTCCCTTGCTTCATTGGTATACATTAATGGTTCATCTCAATTTGTAAAAGGTGTTAATTCGTCCAAATGCATAACACGTAGCTAATACAATATATTATACCATATCTGTATACAGCGAATAATTCAAAAAATATACCATTTTAATGAATGCAAACTTACATACAATCATCGTTTAAATGAGATATTTTAAGAATTGGTTATTGAGACATCCATGAAGTAATTTTTAAGTAACGGATTCGTAGTTTGATGCAAGAAATGAGTGGAATATTTAGAATAAGAAAAGGTGTTGATAACAGCTATAATTCTATGCTAGAAACACGTGTCCGACTTGCCTCATTTTTACAACTAATTCTTAAAATACCCTTTTCATTACAATTTTCAAAATAAACATCTGCTTACTTAAATATTGTTTACATGAATATCTACATCTTAATTTATAATTCAAAATCAAGTGTATGCTTTGGTGCACCTGACCCTACGTATATAGTTTTGATTAAGCTAATTGTTTCACAATTCAATATATCAGATAATATTTGCTTTGCAGATCCGATTATGTACCATTATAAAATAATATAATTTAAATGTATCCTACTCCGATATCCAATTTATTAACACTGTGTGTACAAATGCCTTAATTCTTTATAAACAGACTGAATTTAGTTTAGATATACATAAATGTCAAGATATAAGTTTGTGTGGGGTTATTACTTAGTGAAATAACATAAGACAAAGCTGACAACTGAAGCGACCTGATAGATGTCGTGAAGAGGGATACTTATGCGTTGAGGATTAAGTTGTCCTATTCCTAGAAACCTTATTCAAATTACATGTAAAGTGACATTAAACTTTTATTTAGATTATTTTAATGCAACTTATGTAAAAATTTTGTTAAAGAAAATTGTTATATGATGTGAATATGTATAAATAAACCTTTAAAATTTAACCTATAAGTTTGAGTTTTCTGCCAAAAATTAAACTAGGGAGCATAAGAATAATAATGCAGTACAACACATATTTTGGTGGCGGTTTTTTTGAACTGATTTTTCATGCAGCGTGAAGGGCTCAAATTGAAGAAATATTTTCCTAAATATATTTAATAAAACAATTAATTTAAATATTGTAGCGTCAACTAAGGTATCACGCCAGTGGAGAGTGTTGTAAAGAAAAATTCTTTAATTATTCTTAAACTTAGATTTTGATTTCGTTTTATTTCTTAATTACAACCGCACTAAATTTTAGCATATTTCTTAAGTACGTTATAAATTTCCAAGATAAAGCAATTTATTCAGTGATGAATACATTTATCGATTGCACATTTACATTTATCTATTGCAAAACTTACTTTCAAAATAATTACTATACACATTACGCAAGATTAACTTTAATGGTTTATACTTTATTTAACACTCATCACATTTAGTTAACTACTAATTGCACAAAACACCCAAGGCAAGTATGGCTGCCGCTTATTAATATAATCTAAACTCAATTAATACATTAGTTACTGACTGCTGATTATAACTGAATCGAACAAGTACTGCACAAAGCGCGTTATTCGCTTATATGCTTTCAGTTCGGGTTGCACTCGTACATTGCTGGAATCTCCGAGTATGTATGAAGTAGGATGACACGTTCATTTAGATTGACATCCATAATTGATTAGCATGAAGTTGATGCCTAGAGGTGCGCTTATAACTCGTGGGAGACGTTTTTACGACAAGTTTCCTTATTTATTTGAGATATATTTTTATATTTTATGACTATTAATCGAAATATGTCATTGTACATTGAAATATGTTTGCACTTAGCCTTATCTTAAATAGTTGTTACGAGTTTTGTTTCCAGGGTCAAAAGTCTTAGGAAGGGGTGCATATGTAACGCCATTAGGTATTAATAATTTTCATTTCCATTGCTTTTACTGTAAATATTATATGTATTTTAAATAATTATAATTCATAGTGGCTCGAAGCTAGGAAATCCTTTTTTAGTTTCGTACTTTCAATATTCATTAATGATCTAAATCAATAAAAGAAATAAATTCTATGTCAAATCTATTCTATTCTAGTTTAAAGCATCACCGTTTAATAGTTCAATTAATAGGGGAAGTTAAAATATCTATCTTAATAAATAGATGAAGTATTAAATTGTCTTTGGCATTCGTAATAAATTAGACCGGAACGCGAAATTACCCACAGATAGTAATAAGTAAATATTCAAATTTGCCGAAGGATACCAAGCAAATATTTATTTTGGAGAAATTAGCTACATTCTATTATAACTTTAAATTTTAATAGAAACTTAATCATTCACTTTAAACCATGACTTACTACAGAGGGTAGCGTGGTTCGAATTTATCGCAAAGTGGACCGGTTGGACTATAAGCTGATAGTTGAGCTTCCTGTACGCACTATTTTAAGATCTCATGCTCGTAAACACTGTCTTTTATAGGAATGTCTCTTATAGGCGTGAACAAATAACAATATAAATAAATTTAGCGTTAGTGGATTCAAAGACCTTCAAAAAATACAACAATAAATCCAATAAAATATTATAAATATAGAAAAATGAGAAATATTCGCTGGTTAAATAAATTAAATTAACCTTCCAAATAAATTATAATAGAATAAAGGAAAAGCATGAACAAATAAAATACGTCCGAGAGTCTAGCCCGAATAAAATAAATAAATTAACCAAACACTTACATATGGGTTGTCATCTTGAACGAAAATAATCCCTACTATCGCACTACAGTTTAGATGTTAACCACTAGGTTTTACCACTAACAAAAATCATACTTTTCGCGGAAGCTAAATAAATAATTATTTCGGGTAATATATATTCTATTTCTATTTTGTACGGCGCCCAGGGACATAGGTTCTGCTTCCGAAATTTAATTTATATTTCCACCTGGTTTGAAATCTACGCTCTACATAAGATTATAACACTTCATTTCTACCATTGGATTTTCGACGGTTCTACCCCTAAGCTACTTTTCCAACTTCTAATAAACTGTTAATAATTACTACACGGTTACTAAATTACCTATAAGCCCTATTCTAAACCATCATTAATATTTATCTAATCACTTTCGCTGTCCATTCTCTCACACACGCATACTGCTTTGCCTTTCACCAATCAAATCGATATCTACTGATAACATGGTACAAAACATTACATTTCTTAGCAAAATGCATTGAAAACTGCTGCAACTCATTGACGATGATATATGTTTACGTCCGTTATAGTTTCCATACTATTTGCTGTCGATTTTATGCATTGTATTTTTGTATATTTTTATCGTAATATATGATCATGCTTTTGAAAGTGTATTGGGAATGAAATATAAATGAGCTTTGATCTCATTCGTTTCTAATTTTTGGCATATCTCTTTTCATTATATGTATTATTTCTGACGAAATTAATACGCTCACATTTGTATGCGCCATACTTTTTTTACTTTCAGTGTGATTTTCAAAGTATAGTGGTAATGCTCCTAGATAAAGTTCTCTGCTTTCTCCTATTTGTACTTCAAGAACTTATGTCATATATGTATTAACTTTCGATTTGCAGTTTACTATTTGGTTGCCTGAGTAAATAGCATCTGCAATGCCATCTGCGAGGACAATTTGCCTCCTTACAATACTGCTAATATCTTTTGGCGTTACAAGATATTTAAATAGTCATTACGAGATGAGATGTTTCGTACGTGCATAAACAAAAATTATAACAATGATCTAATTTATAAGTGTGGTAAGATATTGGTCAAAGCTAAGTAACATCTAAATAAATTTCTGCAATAAACTTTATTTGTACACAAAATCATGTAAAACATATTTATTCATGTTAAATTATTTCGCTCAATTAGGTTATTATAATTAATCTTTTTTAGATGTAAAGACCGTTTAAGCATATATGGTTATATCATATATTTTGGACGTTATCTGATTGGAAATGGAAAAGACCGCATGAAAAACACGAAGCATATTTTTCATAGATAACTAATTATGATATGTAAATTAGTTATTCAAATTTGCATCACAATCAGGGCCAATGTTGGTACGTGTCACGTATTTCAGACGTTATTAAACGAGTTCCCTTATATGACAGTTACAAAAGCAATTTTATTGGTTGTTTGTTACATTATGAAACGATATTCTACTCTACGTGACGTATAGTTTGCTTCAAAGTGCAAAAATAATGTGTCAATATAATATAAATATGAAATATTAATATCGCTTTCAAAGATACTCCGTGGGTAAGCAAAGCCTTGGACGCGACGTGGTGGTCGATACTCTGATTAAAGAGGATATTTAAACTTATCTGGAATTATATTAAAGAAACAATTTTATTTTTATAAAATATAATTAATATCAAAAATAAAGATTAGACATATAAGGCCTAATTAGCGTTTGTTAATTAATAGTTAAAGTTAATGAAAGTTATTTAAAATAATTTAATTCTTTCAATCAGCATCCTTCACCTTTTCAAGGTTTCTCCACTTACTACGTAAAACAAAATACAAATATAAATATGCCGTTTCAATTTTGAGAACAAGAATACAAGACCACCACCAGCAGCAGCAGCAGCCAGCAGAGTGACCCGCGAAGCCAAGCCAACCAAGTCGACACAATGGGTAAAACGACAGCCAGCGACAGTCGCCGGGAAAATAACACATTTGTTGAGCGATTTTATACACCATACACAATACTGTTTATTGAAAATGCATTGAATAGCTTTGTTTCTTCTATCTTTGCATCTTCTATCTTTGCATCTCCTACAGCACTAGATTGTATAAGATCACTCGTATGCATAAACGTAACTGATATTAGTCACTCAAGCTCTCGTGGCATCTATGCATAACCATAGAGTTAGGATAATGTGGACTCCTAAAATTCCTATCTTCACGATAGGAATTTCGTACCCACCGTTTGTACCATGATATTAAGATTTACCCCTGTCTTCATGTTGTAATATTAACTGTTTGTATATGCCCCCCGCGTTACTATTGTTTTGTTTATATTATCATCGTACATTTGTAGTGTTTTATTTGCACCGCTTGGATATTATTTTATTTGTAATAGAATCGCTACTGCTTGTTTTGTTAACCGCCATAGATACGATATTGATTTAGTTTAACATTTGATTATTAATATTTAATTGAGCATATATAATTCTTTCTTTGTTTACATTGTCTAAAAAAATCAATAGACGTAGTTTGTTAAATCGTTAATGCTGTTTCACTAATTAGCAGTAAGTTTATTTCAGCTGCCCACAAGAATAAGACCCTCTATACAACTCACAAGAGTCGAAGCTGTCCATGCCCTCAGTAAGCCACTGAGGAGCCCTTGAACAATGTGAGAAGTTCCAACATGCTGTCTCACGATAACTGACCTGGCGCCCGAGAATTCATATATCTGAAAGCTGCTAAATTCTGTAGTAATTAAGATATTTGTGTGTGCCGCCCATGACAGTCGCTAGGACTCTCTGCTAGGACTGTCACAAAATCTTACATGCATGTATCTAGATGCGACGATATGTTGCATCTAGCTCCAATGTGCCACTTTCTGCTTCTAATGTTATTCTTTCAATTTGAACTATTAAAATCGCGTACTATTATCACTGTGCGTGCCTAATTTTGAGTAATCTAGTCCTGAATGGCGGCCTAATCGGGGCGCGTAGACTAGAACTGCAGAACTGTACGACCGTTTGTTTCCTATTGAACGCCTTGTTTCGGATTCTAAGAATAAATTCCTTTTTCTCGAATCTAATCGAAGTTTATTACAGTTTAAATTTATTAGAATATAGTTTATAGACTACGTTAACCAGCTTGCATCCATATCATATTTAATTCAACTACTTTTTCGGTACGTAGCAAACTTATAAGTTCCATAATCCGTTTAGCTTGTGATTACTCCTTATGACAATATGAATATGTTAGCCCAGCACAAGGCCAATTAATTGGTGTTAGTTCCAGAGATTCAAAACGCATAAAATTTGAACCAAAATAGAAATTCTGTCACCAGTAATTTACCCGCGCAAAAACCAATATAACTACTGTATCTACAAGTTTTTAGCGCATAAAATTTCTACAAAATGTTATGCTTTCTTGAACATATTTCTTGGAAAACATGTTCATATTATCATAAAAAAATTATAATTTCGAAATATATTAGAGACTGGAATATGGAAACGTTTTGTTTCAGACGTTTCGATCGGGCAATTCTTACAAAAACATAACTTAATATTTATTATTTTCAGGATTTTGTAGAAGACGCTTAAAAAATAATTCGATAATTATGTAATTGCTGGGAGTTAAACAAAAGCCATAGAATAATAAAAACAATTGGCATAAGTTCAGGAACATTTTTTTTAAACGGTGAGCCGTTTAACTTAAAACCTATCAAATAGGGTTTCCGAGTTCCAAGACATTTTGAATTCCTGGGACATGGGTCACAAATTTGAGATTTCTCGGGTATTTCTGGGTACACAGGTTTTTTAGCAGTTCCAAACAAAGACTATTCTTTTCAGAAATATTATATTTAACAGATAAATATCCATACATGTATAAATATATAGTGCGACTACTATAATAATAATGCAATGTACTATATGTAATAACACTGTAACCAGCGAATTGGTCATCGTGTAAAATAGATCACACTGAATCTAGTTTTATAAAATATAGAATAAAGAATTATTGAGTATAATGGAAAAGATGTTTATGCTCATAGGAAATGGTTCATTAATTAAGGCAACAATTACGAAATGTGAAATACTAAGCTTCAATTAAGCAAGTATTATTGAAACAATGAAATGTAAATATTGGTATGAAATACTCACATACAGGTTAGTAGAATTTTATTATAGTTAAGCAAATTGCTATGTACGATGATGAAAAAGTATACAAAACACTGTAACAAAACACAGCAAACATGCAAAGTGTAAACAAGGGTGCTAGGTAGTTTTTGAGTTAGGTAACTAAGATTAGAAGCATCAGTTGAATTATTCGTTATAGAAATCAATCAATTAATATCGGTAGTACACTACGATGTAGGAGCAGGCGTGCTAGCAGTAAGTGAGCGCGAGGCCGGCTGGTCCGGACTATGCAGCCAGCGAGGATACGCGTGATCAGTAGCGCGGCTCCCACGGGTAAACAGCATTTCACATGGTATGATGTGTTAGATTAGCCGCAAGTGGTGAAAATTCTGTAGAAGGGTAAATATTATAAAGACGTATATGGAGAACTGTTGAGATAGTTAAGAGTTAGATGTCGAAGTAAACTTGAACAACTTAACCGCGAGTAGTAAACCAGTTGAAGTACCTTCGTTAGTTATATTTAATTATTCAGTAGCAATTAAATTAGATACTAGCAGTTGAATTAGAAATAGCTTTCTGGTTAGCAGGCAGGGAAATAGGGGGTAGTGATAGAATTTTAGCGCGTAGCAATAGAGACAATAAAGTCAGTGCCTTGCGTCGGTCGAGTAACCAAGATGAGTAACATTATGTAAGTATTTTTGTACTGTATATATTATATGGAGAGAATTTGCATAACTGCGCTAACTTTACTGATTAATTGTACGGGATGAACTATAATTTTATTAGAGAACAATCGAGCCAGAATTATTTATTATCTGATTTTATGTTATTATGTGGTACTAACTACTAAGTCCAAGTATTTATATCGGATATCAATTGACTTATAGCGAAGTTGTAATCCCTCCTTTTGCTAGCCTAATATATGGTATTTAAGTATAGCTACTCTTTTATTTACTCACACCTCACATAACTTTAGGAAGTGCTTAAGTAGAATTAAATGCGATTGTGAGAGTTAAGGTGCATAGCTAAGCCATCAGCTAACTACGCCCCCTAGAGCTTCCCAGTACGATAAATGCGACCTGCGCCTCCCTTCCTGGGTCCGATAACATCATTTCACTACTTTCTTAATTAGTTACTTTTTACGATCCCAAACCTGTGGGTTGGAGTTGGATTCATACCACTAGGGCATAAACCCGTCTCTATCCTATAATATCAATGGTGTGTGATTGAGGTTTCAAGAAAACCTATGTAACTCTATGTGAGAGCCTAGGTAACCAAAAGCACACGTGACAATACAAGAGAATAGTTATTGAAACAACACTACAATGTATTATTCCAATACTACAATCTTTTATTTGTCAATGGTCTGACAATTGTTTCGAATCCATGATTATCTGGCTCATTTTCAAAGCTTTTTATGCCTGTTCTGATTCAACTAAGTGCTTATATTTAACTTTTATTGCAAAAGGAGTTGCTAAATTATATTTCCGATTCCTTTGATAGGTGGTTAGGTTAGTTTCTGAGCATGGATTTTGTCACGCAAAAACTAGAAGTGGCAATTTCTACATATAATTGTATATCTCACACACGAATATGTAACATATTTTGCCATTAACAAATAAATAAGAAATACAACGATGTCAGCTATATTAAAAGCTTATCTTGACATTTTCTGCTTGCAGGTTTAATAGCTCAATAACTTCGATAATATCGTAAATATATAAAGGACATGAGTGGATGTTTAATACTTTAGCAGATATAGTATCTACGCTTTCGGAATCAAATGATATAAACATTAATGTTTTCTAGAAACCTAAAATGTAGGTTTTCATGTATTTATTCACGCAAAAATAAAAGAAAATTTATTAATCAGATATAAATTTACTTCTTTTTGTAAAAAACCAGTGGTTGCAAATCTACAAAATTATGAATTTAAATTTTGTACAGTTACATTATGATTTTGAAAACAGAATTTTGATTCAGACACAAAAGAACACCACATTTCTCACAAGAAGTGTGTGCGAAAGTCTTACAACCTGGCATTTTGCGTTGGGCCCACAAAACCGTCAAACAAATCCAGTATCCAATACGGATAGATTCTTATTTCACGGGATGGACTGATATTTAACATTTTTGTAAACTGCGTCGATATATATA
>WYDF02273849.1:0-17781 GCA_009867245.2 Adranes taylori | reverse complement strand
CTATCTATCTATCTATCTATCTATCTATCTATCTATCTATCTATCTATCTATCTATCTATCTATCTATCTATCTATAACAAAAAATATTGCCAATATTCCTCCTCCCAACACACACTCTTACATTACCCGCCAAACGCCTTTATGCATAACTCCAACTCATTTCCGTACATGGACTCACCCAATGCTCACACCTTTCCTCATCTCTTCTACATATCCTACATATCTTCTCACTATCTTCCATCTCATACTTGTTTCCTCTTTTCTCACTGCCACATCTAAATCGCGCAATCATTCTTTTTTCTTCAACTACTGTCATATACTGTGGCATTTCCTCCCCAGTCATTATATTGACATATTTCCTGTCATATCTCCCATTCTTTAATTTTCACCAAGTTTCTTGTACCTCAATATCATTCATTCTTAAGTCAACTTCATTTACAACTTCATTTCGTCCACGTCACACATTTTCTCGAACCATCTTTCCATAAACCATCCTAATCTTTCATACTCTTTCTTCCTCTCTTTTGCCTATTCATCTTTTATCCTCGAGACTATTCAAATAAACTATTTTTACCAATCTCGCATTGTTATTCACCACAACCTTTCTCTCATACCTTACTAATTTTCTTATATCTTTATTCCAACATTTATATTTCCCACAATCTTGCAAAACTATCTCACTCGGTGTTGATTTTTCCAGTCCAATAAATTCTTCTCAATACTACACACATCACCCTTTCTAGCTCCGCTCTTTCTTTCACACCCCACACTTCTCTTTCATATGCACACAAATTTCCAATATGGTGATTTTCATTCTCATCGAATTCCCAAATTTCCTTTCCCAGACACATCTAAACCTATCCATTGCTACTTTTACTTTTTTTCACTGCCAATCTTACATATCCATTCTAACTCTTATTATAATTTAACGTAAAGCCTAAATACTTATACATTTCCACACTTTCAATCATATTTCCTCCTAAGTCAAACTTGTCTTTTTTGCTGCTCCTCCCATCTCTCTTCTTACACACTTGCAGTTCCTTTTTTCCACATTCACCTGTAATCCTCTTTTCTTCATAAACTTATTCACCAATTCAATCATTTCTTCTGCCGTTTTCGCCATGCATTCAAAATCGTCCGCATATTCCAATGACCAACCTTCTCTTTCCCATGCATTACCCCTTCACACTGCACTTCCTTATTTCAAACCATTCAGACACGTAATTTCCCATTCTTGCTCTTACTTTTGACCTTTCGTACATTCCTCTTCCCAATCCCAATTATTTTTTCTGATATTCCGACTTCTTTCATCCTTATCCCTAGTTTTTTTCTCACTATGTTCGCTAATGCCGCTTGCTATTATTTAACTTCGTCTAATGGAAATAAATTACGAAATTGAAATAATTCAATTACATATCAATTTCATCCATTGTTAATAACATTGTTATAATTATATAAAAATAAGATTACCCAATCTCCCACAAGTTCTCGGAATATACATATTGATAGAACTTACGGTGCTTGCTATAATTACATCATCGCTATCAGTTAAGTCATGCAATTGGTAAGTAGTACCGCGTCAAGCATATGCACAGAAGATATACGAAGACCAGCCAAACCAACCAAACCAATATCGACCATAAACTCAGGTGTCTGCTCAGCTGAGCGGTTGAGCGACATTCTGCGATCAGATGCAACATAACATAATAACAACTATTTTATTGCACGCAAACTTAACGGAGAAGCACATCAGATACATTATTTCTTGTAAAGAGTGCGTCGCGTTGGTGGTGCGTTTATTTAATTTTCCGCGCGTTAATTATTGCATTAAAAACAATATAATTAATAAGTGTTAAAGTTTGTACATTCATTAAATGTGATCTCAAGTTTTCCACTATTTTTCACTTTAGTCACGTAAAATATTAAATACATTTTCAATATAATTTTATAACGTAAGAGGTGAATTCCAAAACTTGCCAAATTGAATATATAGCATTATCCCTAACGAAACAATAAATTAATTTCTTCTTCCCTACATGGGATGTTTGTATGTATATTATTTTCATTAATTTATGAAAAACAAATCTAAGTATATTAATCCAGTTTTAATCAAAGTTAAAAAAAACAAATGACAAATAACGTATTTGGACAGGCTTCGAGGCAAACCCAAATATTATGGAAAATTCCGGAGCAAACTTCAAAGTAATTGCTCTCCCGTACAAGAGCAATAATTTTATTGAAAATCATTGTTTCGACGTAAAATACAAATAAGCAGTGATGGAGTAATTATAGTTATCAATTTAAGTACTTTAACAACTTTTAGTATCTTAATGAAAGTATTTAAAATAATATTAATTTGCTACAGAAGTATTTTAAGTACAAAACTGTTTTTAAATAATTTTATCACAATGTAATAGAAAAGTATTTAAAATACGTTTAAGAAGTAATTGTCCTAACACTAGTGATGGAAATAATTGTACTCATCAATTACTTTCATGTATTTTAATTGGAAGTATTTAAAATACATTCATTTTCATGAAAAGTATTTAAGTCCATAGTAATTTCAATTATTTTTATTATATTCATTTAAAATTAATTATATTTAATTTTAATTTAATTATCTCAGAATGTAATTGAAAGTATTTTAAATACTTTTAAACGTATTAAAGTTTTTAAATGAGTAAAGTTATTGGGAAAAATTGGTAGAGGGGATACATATTACTATAATGGGAGATTTTAATGAAAGAATAGGAGAGCATAACGCAGACATGTTGGAATGAAGGTCTAAGAATAAAATTATAAATACGAACGTAAAGAGTCTCTTCGAATGGGATGATGGTGGGGAAAGGATATATGGAGGGCGACTGGGAAGAGGCGTGAAAATACAAGGAGATCCGTAATTGATTACTTCTTGATAAATGAAAAAGAAAAGATAGGACTATTATAATGAAAGTTGGGACCAGATATAGATCTGACCACAAAAATCAGCGAGACAATATCTAAACCGAAAAACAAAATTATCCTAGAAAATCAAGGAGTATACGAAGTTCCTTGCAGCGAATGCGACATGGTAAACATTGGTCAAACAAACAGGAAAATATCAGCCAAAATATCAAAACACAAAAACAACATCAACAAAAGCCTCAAAACTTCGGCATTAGCACAACATCACTCAACAACGGGACACACAATAGCTTTTGAACACTCAATAGCTACAGAGATCCACTATAGAAAAAGAATCACCAGAGAAGCAATAGAAATTTACCATACACAATGAATAAGAGAAACTACAACCCAAATTTATCAAGCGCCTGGAAACTGGCTTTATAACCATATCACGAAACAAAACGACAACATAATCCTAATAATAAGAAACCAGAAACAGAAGCAACGAAGCCACGCCCAACTAGAATAATCACACAACCAATCACAGATAACGTCAGCACAAGAAGATCCTATGTAAGAAGCATCACCCAATAACTTTTACAGTCTTTCTGAAGCCTCTTTAATGCTAATGCCAGGTGAGACTTTGGCGAAACGTCGGCAAAATAAAATGCCCAATACGCGGGGCACAACCAGGAATAATAACAATAACACATCTAATTACACCCGCGGAAATCATAAACTTCAATATACATATATATATATATATATATATATATACATATATTTATATTTTGAAATTTGAGGTTTCCGCGAGTGTAATCTGATGAGTTGTTGTTTGTCTTCAGGTTTATATCTCGCGTGGTAGACATTTCAGTGTGACAACGTTTCGCCAAAGTCACATATGGCATTGTCGAGACTTAGAGAATGTCTGAAAACTTATTGTGAAATGCATTTTGCATACGTCCTTGTTATTCTCCTTGCTACGTCAGCACTTGCCGCACCTAGAACGGTGACGCATGTTGTTGATGGTTGGTTGGATGCTGATGGTGTTAGTACCGTAGATGTATTTTTGTCTGGTTTGTTGTTGATGTGAATTATTTGTTTATTTTCACGATATGGATGTAATACAAGTTTCCAAGTGCTAGAAATGTTTTCGTTTTCATTTGGTTTATTCATCGTATTCACTGATTTTTCAATTTCTATGGCTTCTCTAGTAATTCTTTTACTATAGTGGGTTTCAGTGGCTATTTTTCTAGATTTTTCAAAAACTATTCTATGACCGGTGACGGAGTTATGTTGGGCAAGAGCGGACGTGCTGAGGTTCTTATTGACGTTGTTTTTGTGTTCAGCCATTCTGGCTGATATTTTTCTGTTTATTTGACCGACTGTTTGTTTGACCGACATAGACCAACTTCGTACATTCCTTGGTTTTCTAGTGGAATTTTGGTCTTTCGGTTTTAGAAGCACCACCCTAATAATTTATTGAAATTATTTAATTATAAACAATATCCATATAGAGTGTTTAATATAAATTTATTTTTCTAAAATTAATGTTATATATAATTCTTATGCACATTAAGCAAAATAAGGTTTCTAATCTGGAACAGATTAATTGTATTTACATTCAATGCAACGAGAGTAGTAGTTTCAGTTTACGACCAATTCTGTTTACAAATCAATACGACCAGTGTCCAGGAACGGATTACGTTCGTGAACCGAGGTTCCACTGTATTTAGGAAAAATATTCAGCAAAATATTAAATGCACAGATACACGCCTATGTCAAACAACGACAGGAGTGCATTTCTATGCTAATCGACTATTATCTAATCAAGTAAAGTTAATCTTGTCATCTTAAAGTATGGAAAAAAATCCATTTCAAAACTCGTAATAAAGCGCTCTATTTAAGTTATTGAAATTGGCTTGCATATACACTGCAACAAGGACATAACTGTTACATAATTGATACCAGTTAGTTTCCTAGAGTCTAAACTTCAAAATATTTAAGAAAATGAAACATACCGGATTACCTGTATTTAAATGTCTTTTTTAAAACACCAAGCAGTCGTTTTATTCAGAATTTAAATTATACTTATAGATGAAATCGAACGCTTAAATTATCATTTGGACCTGCCATTGATGAAAACATTTATTAAATTGCAGGAGTACCATCATCTTATAGATCTTCTACAACGTTAAATATATTTTCCCAAAACCATTCTTCTATCTATTATTGCTCAGTAATTATGCGTATTTATATGTTGACTTTCGGTTACCATGGTAACCAGCAGAATTTTTAAGATATTAGAGACTATATCTTTGGAACCATTAAAGTTGAATCCCTCATGTTTGGTATCATTTTAAAAAGAATCACAAGGGCTATAAAAATGTATAAAAATATACAGGATGTTACTAAAAAGCTTTTTGAAAATTTTTTCATTGCTTAAAATCGCCTACTCAAATTGGCAAACTTGATCTCTCTTGAGTCTTAGATAAATTCCTCAAGTTTAATTTTCTCAGCTCTCATAGGAACCGAGAGATTTAAGGTAGTATTTATTTCAATATTTTTTTCAAGGTCAAATTACTCCCAAGATTGCATGTCCGTTTTTTTCACTCACTTAATCGCTTAAATATCAATATCAATGCAATTTTTCAGAATCAGAAACACTGAAACGTGTAGAATATTTTAATGTTTCATAAAGAGTACTTAAATCGGAATTAAACATAATAATAATAAATCATAATAAACAAACCGCAAATATTTAAGAAAGAAATTGACAAAATCAACTATTCAAACTTATGTTATGTGATAAGCGAAAGTGATAATTAATACCAAAAAATGGGTTAAATAAACAAGATTATTGTTGGATTTAATACAAACAAAAACATTTATGTGAAATTAAATTGGATTTTAATAAATTACATTATGGAATGCCAGCTGAGTACTTTCAAGTAAGTTACTTGATTTAATTTTTATTTCTAATCTAAAAAGAATTTAATTAAATAGTATTTAGTATTTTTGTATAAAAACAAACACAATAAGGAAGTACTAAATTCCAAAACTCAACAAAAATAAATAAGTTGACAAGCGGAAATGCTAAAAATTTATATTACAAAATTTTGTATAGACATAGAGGATCAAATATTTAAATAAAAATAATGTCAAATCGAAAAATTTTGAAGGTGGTACCTCCAAGTGTGTCTCAATATATTGGTTTAGCTAGCGACAAAATGTTATAGAAAGAAAAGTTGTTTGTTTTCTATTTTCTGACATTGCAAAAAAAACAATTGATCATCAAATGTAATTAGATTTAACAAATATATTCAAACTTTTAAGTAGAACGTGCCCAATTTTATTACGAATTCTAAAACTGTAGAAAATCCTCTTTACAATGATGTATCACATATCACAGTTATCTAATCAATTAACAACATAAATCGATAATTAAATAAAAAATGCAGGTTTACCTAGATTAGAGTTATATTCGATCAAGTAGGCGGCGAAATAAATGAAAATATGCTATCCTACATAAATATAACATAACAACATATGCAAATTAAGTTTAAAATTTCGGTTCATAATATCTAAATATTGTAACAGTGAATTTTTTTTCCTGCTGTTAAAAACAGGGGCTACTATTTCGGCGCTCCCATTGCGACTTTATAGTAGTAGGTTGTAAATAGAGCTAACTGTAGTTTAGGTGAATTTTGTATAGGTTTCCTGGTGTCAAATGGCCAGTAAAATGTTCCGAAAGTGTTCTAAGGGTGGCGTATTGTCGTATTCGCTTAATATGATCTTGAGATTGCATTGTTTTAGTTATTGACAAGCTAAAGTAATCTGTTGTTAAAAGGAGTTTATAATCTCGTTGATGTAATTAAGTTGCTACTAGTATTTTTCAACTTACCTGACGTGGGTTGTTGGTGGTTCAACTTGCATAACATTTATTTGAATGAAATTAATTAAAGGCTAATTACTGTTAGCTCAATTTCGGATTATTCAATTGAAAATTATATCTGAGTGTTCGCAATGCGAGTTCCGATTTGCATTAACTGTTCCTAGTAAATGACGAATGAAATGTTAAGTCACTATCAAATTGTACAATGCTGAATACTTTTTAGGAAAATCCTTACCTTGGAAGGGTCCACTGTTGTTCCGTTATGGGTGTCTCAATTATCAGAAATTCTAAGCTGTTGTTTACAATAGTATTTGGTGTATGCCATCTGAGGAGAATTATAGTGTGCTGAAAATTGATTTCAATTCATTGCAAGTTTGATTCCAGAGGTTTGAATATAAATATTCGTGAAATTTTGGATAAATATTTTTGGGTAGGTAAATATAATGTTGATAGGTTATGGTTAATGCCGATTTGTTATTTACGTGAGAATGGGCACATCGAATATTGGCAGAACGACGGCGCCCTCCACTTGAGTTAGCCTGATAGTATTATTTTTGAAAGATTTTTATAGACTTTGGAATTAAATTTTGCAGGTTTGAGAATTGTGGGGTAATTTGGAATGTTTGTGAGGTGAGAGCTTAAATTGGAGAATCATTAATTGGGTTAATTTCAGCGGTAGACACCGTCAGCGACATTGGATTAGTAAACATGTTGAAAGACAGAGAAGGCAATATTAGACGATTTGATCTGATTGTGACGTTGGTGTCACTATTCTCGATAATTTCAAGCCGTTAGCATGTGCTAATGAAACAGTGTAACTTAAATTTTTGTCATTCATGGCTCATTATTCTATTTTAATTTCATTTCGCTGGTGTAGTCATTTAATTTTGCTGAATCTTTTTGGGTTGTTAACTCAACCAAGATATTAGTGACTGGTTGCAGACTCATTATGGTAAGATATGTAGTATTTCATGTCGCCATTTTTTGCTAATTTCTATAGAGCGGCTGATGTGGGTTAGAAAATGACGCAGTGGGTTAGAAAATATAAAATGACGAGGAGAACGGGTTACCGTTCTATACCGTACATTTTGCGTTCTGGACATTGTTCTGCAGTCCGATACACGGGGGGTTTGGTTTTTAATCCTGTTAAAATGCTGGTTCCAGGGTTTTGGTTTTTAATCCTGGTTCTAGGTACCGGTTGCGGTCGGCTCATTGCTGACTCAAATCGGCTCCAATTGGATGAGCGAGAGAAGGCTGGAGCGTTGACGTAGCCCTGGTCATCCATTTGATGTAACACCTATCCAGGAAGCTATCCGCAGACGCTCTTCTCCGCAGGCGCACCAGAATCATCTTACATCAAGTATCATCTTATATTTTGCTTATCATCAGTTTGAACATTATTTATTTGTAAGCCTTTAGGTTGATATCATGTAAATCGTCAGTCATTAATTGTTTTGCATTTGAATATTTAAATTTCTTAATATGTATCTGTTAGTCTTTGGGTGCTGAACAGAACTGGGAGGGGAAAATAGCAAGTCCGTTGGGGTAATTAATATTTAAAGTAAGGGACGTTAAAATCTTTAGTTAATCAGGATTGGAATTTTAATTGAATTATCTTCAGTTGTGGCAATCATTTAGTTAAAGCAATGTTACATAGTAACTAGTGAATTTAATTTGAATTTGTAGCGAAGGTGTACTTATGGTAGCCTTTTGGCAGATATGAAATAATAGAGCACAATGTGCTCTGCATATATTATTAGAGAAAAGTTGTGTTGTACCTTTCTGGAATTCCACTAAGGATTTATGTTTGTCGTGTATGTTCAACGATATCTTTTAGCTCTTTTTAATTGCGGTACTTAATGTATCTGTAACTGGAATTTATTTTAAAAGTACAAGTTAATTATCTACGCTTATAATTTTTATATTAGTAAAATGGTATATATTTTCTAGAATTAGCACACCATATTCAATTTTCTATTTTGGGAATCGAGATTACGTGTTTAAAAAAATTATAGTTACAGAAGGAAATCATTTTTATCACTTATAGTTACAAAGTGACTCTTGTTATTGTTTTTTTAATTGTTGCCTCTTGAGCAATTTTGAACAAATTTTAAATTTGGAATTTTTAACAAACACTTATTATTTTTGCAGTTAAATTATTTTTATAATTACATTACTTGTAAGACCACCATTAGGGTTTATTATACTGGATTATTGAGTTGAATTGTTATTATTATAATACAGTAATTCACTATAAGGGGTTAGTACCTAAAACATTTTCTGTGATATGAATTGTTTATCATCAATTTCTTGTTTAAATTGTTTTATTGAATTGTTTTTAAATGATATAAATTTTATATGGTTGTTATTATTATATGTTTAACTTTATTTCGTGCAATTCTTCTACTTTTACCCCTGTATCTTCAAGAAGATGCTGGCGCCCAAAAGTAAGTGATATAACAGGCCAGTCAGGAAGTTCCAGCATTACGCCATCAATAAGTAGATCCGAATCCATCCAGAGCTAGAGCTTACATCTGTCAGACGTTGGAAACAAGGATTCTCTGCAGATAATGTTCGGTTACAATATCTAGCAATTGTTTCACCGTCTACCTTACCTTGTCAAAGTGATGTGTTCCAGTCTCGTAAGTGTGCATTTGATATTTAATTATCGATTTATGTTGTTAATTGAGTAGATAACTATGACATGTGCCTAATAACTTTTCTTTTCTAACATTTCATCATATCTCTAAAAATATATGTTCTGACTTTTGTATAAAGAACCAACGAAAAGAACAATTGCGTTTATCTATTGAATATGGCGCTGCCACAACACATTTACGTATGAGTAACGTAACATGGCGAAGAACGATGTTGAAACCATTTGTTATTAGCGAATTATATCAAAACAGGACTTCACGAACGGCACGAAGTACAATGGGCACCACGATAGGAATACTTGATAATTCCTCGTTTTGGACTGGTTGCCGCGGATAGATTATCGCTTATGTCGCGAAAAAGAAAATACCCGGCGAAGGTCCATGTTTGGATGCTTCCATTTTAAATGTCTCTCCTCACAACTTTAATAATCCCAAATTTGTTTCAATTGGCGCAAAGAGTTTTGTTGGGATTTGTTCAAACGTAGTTTAGCCAAAACTAGAAAAAAATGGTACCCCATGAGGACAATGACCCTAAAAGCCGAAATGCCCTTTATAGTAGACATTTGTCCGTATGTTGAGCAGATAAAAGTATTCAATTCACGCATCCATTGCAAGCAGCATTTACATGGTTGTACTGATTCAACAAATTCTTATTAACCGTCGTGAAGCAAATTAAACCATGTACGAAATTAAATCACGCCTGAAAAGACGTGATCTTCCGCTCCGCATCATTTAGTCCGACGCCTGATTATGTAAATTCAATATAACGATTCTATTTTTTTAAAGAAAGATTTATATCTTCTTTGTGAAGAAATAGTAGTTCTACTGATACATAAGGTTACCAAATTTTAAATAAAAACAAATCTGTAGAATATTTACATTATGTTGATTCTAATTATTTCACAAAGAAAAATGATTCTAAAAATAATGAGAACTAATATATGTATACTTTATAAGCGGAAAAAACGTTAGTAAAAGTTAACTCTTACATTGAACTGAGGAAAAGGGGTTAACAAGTGCTAAAAGAGATAACAAGTGCTAAAGTTGACAGTTCCAACTTCTGTTGACTATTAAAAATAAATATAAAATTATTGTTGTTTTCTGATGACGGTTTAGGTTATATTAAATAATTTCCTGGTACTTCCTTATTTATATTTACATCTACACCATCATATTGCATTTAATTCAATGCATAGATCCAATAAATAGGAGATAAATTAATTCTATATCTTTATAGTTAATTATATTTTCGTGGCCGTATTGTGTGTTTACGTAAACGGTATTTAATTCCAAACAATCAGCTAGGCTTTAGATCCAAATTGTCAGCAACTCAACAAGCGGCTATTATGGAAGCCAAATAATCGCAGTGAAGCCCAAGAAAAAAGAGAAATGCATTCGTAGGTCTAATGGACATAGAAAAGGTCTGGCGACAAGGTCTCTTACATAAACTCCTCAAGCTAAAAATCCCAATAAAAACTAATGAAAATTGTGAAATCATTTATGGCAAATTGAACATTCAGAAGTTATCCGAACGCAAAATAGCAAAATATGGACTACCACAAGGATCTCCTTTATCACTCACATTATTTAATGCCTACGTCATAGACATTCTAAAATTGGAAAAAATCGAGGAGTTAGTGTACTTCAATTTACGCATGATACCACGCTAATGGTACACACCACAATGTACAAGATGTCAAAAGAAAGAATGGTACAAGGTATAATAGAACTAAACAAATATTATGAATCTTGGAAAATGAAAACAAATCCTGAAAAGACCGAAATTATAAGAATCACCATGAGCACTAAACGAAAAAAAACATAAGATTTAAAAACAAAACATAAAAATAAGTCATCAAATAACATATTTGTAAGAGCGAGTAAAGGAGAGAGTAACGAAAGTAAGGGCGAGAGTTAACGGGAATGTATCGGATTGGTATGACCCGCACAGAGGAGTAAGACAAGGATGCCCATTAAGTGCTTCTCGGTTGAATATTTATTTATCGGATTTAGAGGAGGTTTTGATGAAGGAAAAAGCTGGTGGGATGAAGGCAAGAAGGTAGGTGTGGTCTCTTTCCTATGCCGACGATATTGTGTGTACGGCGAGTAAAAGGCAAGACATAAATGAAATGATAGATAGGGTGAAGAGATATTTGGATAGAAGAGGATTGGAAATAAATGTGGAGAAAACTCAAGGATTTGTATGTAAGAATGCAGAATTTAGTATATAGGGGCAAAGAATAGAAAGAGTGAATAAATATAAATATTTGGGATTCACTTTGACTCAAAATCCAAATTGTGAGGAGCATGTTAAATAGATAACGAAAAAAGCAAATGATCTATGGAAAGAATGAGGTTGGTATGAGAAAGGTTTGGAGAATCTGTGAAAATGCGAAATATGATAATGGAAGGGTGCGTGAATAGTATTATGATGTATAGAACAAAATATGTGCGGTCAAAGATAGAGAGGGTGCAGGTTGGATGTTTGAAAAGGATGCTGGGATTAGATAGGAATACGTTGGATGAGTACCTCAGGTATTAGGAAAATATAAATGCTGGATAAGCGGAGTGAAAAGGATAGTAAATTTTGAGAGGAAGGTATTGAATAATGAAAGGAGTAGCTTGGTTAAGGAGGTATATATTGAAGGAATGAAGAATGGAAGGGATAAAAGTGTGAATAAATGGATAAGTCGAATAAATGTGAATAAGAGGATTGGATGGTCTTCGAATAGATGGTTTTAGAAGATGATGGGAGGTGCGAAGTTGTGAACGAGGTCTTAGAAAAGGTGAAGGATGTGGAAAGCAGGTGAGAAATAAAAGGCTAAGGAATAGTAATATAACCAAGTATTTGGCATCAGGATTAAGTATGGAAGATAAAAAATGGATTACAAGGTTCAGATGTGAGAAATGAGGATTGTGGAGATAAGTATTGGCTGAATGACAAAGAGAGAATGCGTAGGATATGCGGAAGGGAAGAGTAAAAATGTAGTCATTGGATGAAAGAATGTGAAGGTATAAAGTAATAAAGGTTTTTTGAATTAGAACTTTGAATTGAATTTGAACATATTTGAAGATAATATTCGACAAGAAACTATCCTTCCTGAAACACATAAAACATCCCTAGACAGCATTCTCAAACGAGAAAGCAAAATTACCAACATAGCCAGAAAAAGAATGCTAAAGCCTTCCCTTTTTCCAAGAGGTAAGACTATTTAAATTGACTTCCATAACTCACATATTTACTTGAGGTTTTAGTTAGAAATGCAACAAGAGCAAAAGAAACATCAACGACTGCCCGAAATAAACTGTTAAGAAGCAGCAAAAACGCCGTGACACGTCCGAAAGGCAAATATTAGAAAAGATTTAGAAGCAAAAGATCTGTGGGAGATAGTGAGAAGCAGAAGACACAAAATGATTGAAAAGATTAGAAATCATCCAAACCCAAACCTAACAGAGGTAGCAAACGTAACAGATAACTGAAAGGAAGAATTAACAAGAATTAGTGTCATCCATCTGATCGCAATATACATCAAAGCAGTTGAGTTCATTCATTGAAGTTGCCAAAAAAGGAGAAAAAACAAGTGTAATAAATTGACTACAGAAATAATCTGATCTAAGCTTCTTTGATTAATATCACTTAAACCTTGAATGATTCAAGTGATGTTAAGCGGATATTTTAAAACTTTAAACTGATTTTATAAGCTGGAATATTTATCGATATCAAGAATATAGAAATAAACCATTGAAGTGGCAACCTCTATAATTAGAATTATTCTCATGTTACTTTCATTTGCGGTAGCTATTTACAGTTACTTCTATCATCACTAAACTAAGCAAAAGAAGATACATACATTGAGTAAAACAACGAAGAAAAAGACGAAAAAAAAAACAGCTTCCTTCAACAATTTTTTAATAATCTATATTATAAGTCACGAAGCATATAAATCACTCTTATCTAATATACATAATTGCTCGGCGCTAAAGTTATTATTTTTTTATTACCAACAATTTTCTATAGTCGTGTGTGTACTGTTTATGTATATTTTTATCTTCTTTTATGTTCATATGCGGTAGGTACTTGGAAAGTACTTGTAAAAATTTTCTCCCGAGTTCCATAATCTCCGATATGCAAAAGCTCTATGGGTTTAATTTTCGAAAGTGGTTTGATGTCAAACGTTAATTGAAATAATAAATAACTAGTAAGTGTTTATACTTCTTTAATGCGGGCAACAAATTGAAAACAAAATTTCGGAACAAAAACAATACGAGCATTTTATTTTATCTTCTGAATTTATGATGAAATAAACAATTGCAATAAACATAATGAAAATCACTGAAAATGAAACAGTTTCAAGGGGAGGAAAATTAGAGAGCTCTGGCAGAGCAATTGTTTAGGTCTATAGCCATTCTGGGGAAATTTTTCTAATAAAAACAGATTTTAGAAACTACGGAGTTCAGTTGTTGATAAATTTTTTTACTAAAATAATATGACTACTAAGCAAATGTAAGTTTCGATTAATTTATTAATGTTTAATAATTTTTCAAGCTCAAATAAATTGATTCTATTTTATTCGGGTTATAAATTTTCTTATCTCTAACATATATTAATTAAAGAAGATAAAACTGGCGATGTGTTGTTCTTTAAAAAACGTTCTTTTCATCTCGGTATATGTTAGGAGCGCGATTTCATTTGAAAAAAAAAACTTGTTCCCAAATAAATCGAGTCAAGGTATTTTTTTATACATTTGATTTTGTCACCATTTTTTTCAGTAGATCTTTGAAAACTAACTTAATAATAAGCAGAAAAAGGATTCTACTTCGAACGCACTAGCATAGATTTTCTGGAAGAAAATATTTAATTATACGTTCTCGCAATGCATACGCCAGAAAACAGGTTCACACATACTTACACATAACACCATACATAGCCAACAAACTTGTTCCCACTTACTCCGTTTCACTTACTCCGCATTCGCGAGAGAGCCAGTTCCAGTAAAAAAATTGCATGAAGAACGAACAAAAATGTTCAGGAATATTTTAAGTTGTTTAGAACAACAAAAGAAACGCTCATATCGTTTTCTAACAGAACGAGATACATAAATGAACGAGCGATTGTGAAAATAGTAATTATTCTTTTGCGTTGTTGAAGTTGATCGTTGATAAATATAAATTTTTGATTTGTACAGAGGCTTGTATCTGGATGTAATCTGGATGTTGTATCTGGATGTAATCGAATTTAATATTATATATGACAAAATGTTATTCATTAAAACATTACTAGCTAGAAACAGTGGATCAAAAATGATAATTTCCTAATATTTGTTTCATTAATATTAAAAAGCTAATTTTAATTAAAACAAATAACGATGCACACAATAAAATATAATATAGTGCACTACTAATTAAAAAAAATAATTAAATACTTAAATTTAGGTTCTCTTTTCCATGTCACTGTAAGGTATAGATTTAATGAGTTTTAAACGGAACGAGAGCGGTACCTTATCGCGGTATCTTTACGGAACGAAACGATCAATCGAGTTCCGAATTCTTACACACAAGTTGTAGTGTTGTAACCTAATGTCTGCTAAATACTTATAAATACATCTATGTATTGAATTTCTTCATTCATTCACTATTGATGCCTGATTTAACTAATTTAAGTGATGTGGCCATGAAGACCGGTACGTGGTTACTTGGCATAAGTCGTATTCTTATCCAAGACAAACTTATTAAAGTCGACGACAGAACTAATGCATCAAAACTAATGCATCGAATGATACAAATCATGATGAAAAGATGTATTTACGTATTTTAGTAAGATCTACAACATTGCATCGTTATTATGAACCACGAAAACTAGGTATTAGTCCTGCTAAATATATGAATGTTATTAAACCGCTATTGGATAAACATCAATCGATAGTTACAGCCTACAATAATGCTTCTAAAAGCAAAGAAAACATTAGCATCAACTTCAATGGTACTGAAACTGACAATGATTCCGGCTACATTTCTGATACAATCGACAAAGAAGGAGAAACACCAGATTCCATAATAGCAGTAGACGAAGATACTGTAAAGACATCTATTAATTATGTTATTAGTATGAATTAACTAGTTGTAGTGACATATATGGTGGAGGCATCCCGGGTCAATTTTTGTTGAATTCGTCGTAATTTTGTAATTATTAAATTTAATCATTCTGTTTTTGTGAAATAATTTTCTTTTAATGCCCTTACCACCGTGACATATTTGGTGGAGGCAAATCGAGTATTTTGCAAAATTCATCATAATTTTACACTACTATTTTTCCAAGTATTTTTGGGGTACTGTTATCACTAAGCCATACGATAAGTTTAATTGTACTGCTAAGAATTATCAACCAACGTGACATATTTTGAGTAATTTTCAAATTTGACATCCAATAATTCCTTCTCTCCTTTTCTTAACTTGGCTTCAGTTAACTTGTCTTAAATATATAATTTCTTTTATATAATTTCTTTTAAATATATATTTAATCAAATTCTTCATTATCTCTAAATGTGAAAAAGTAACATGCTGGGGTTGACGAAATGTCCAAGAATAAAAGAGTCTCTTGTAAAACCACCAGACGTGCCACTGCTTGGTATGTGTTTTGGGCTGAAGGCATCGTTAGACCATGTTTCTTTGAAGGCATTGTAATTGGTACAGTTTAAATTGGTGTAATTGTTGTAAACAGTTGTAATTGGTATCAAATATGATACACCATTTTTTGTGCTTCAATTGGGTATTATGTATCGCAAAGACAAGTAGTTCCAACAGAAAGCCATCAAATACCTTGCAGACCGAAAAGAATTTTCCAATAAGAGAATCTAAAGGAAATTTGAAAGAATGATAAAAGATTGGTTAGTATTTAATTTATTAGGTCAGGTGACTTTAACATTTGTTCAATGAGTTTGAATAAGTAAAATATTTTAGAAATAGCATAAATTGAACACTTGAAAAAAATTGAAGATAAACAACTACATGCTTAATTTGTTTTGCTTTTTTTCCGTTCTTCTTCTTTTCAATGATGTTGTTTTGCCTAAGGAGGATTATTAATGTCTATTCAATAATAATTTGTGATATAATATGTGATGATGTTTAGATTCGGCTATTAAAATAAATATTTTATTATCATTATTATCATCATTATTCTCACTGGGTTTAAATGTGAAAGAGTCTATTCTTTCAAGACAGATCATGTTATCGTACAAGATACGTTTGGATTTAGAGATTAAAGAAGGCCACGTGTTTTTGCAGCCTGCAAGCAGTAACTATTTGAGCAAATGTATACTTCATACTGATGGGAATTCTGGTTCCACACTTGGAATGCGACGAACCGTTTCGTTCCATAAAGATAACGCGATAAAGTACCGTTCTCGGTTCCATCTAAAACTCAATAAATGTATTTCTTAAAGTAATAAGCAAAAAAAATTACTGCTATTATTGCAATATAGTTTGTTTGGACAGAAACTGTAAAATTAAAAAAAATACCTAGAAGAAACTTGTAAATTAATTGCTTGTTTAAACAATTAATTTCATTCACTCAGAAAACAGAAAGAACCATCAGAAAACAACATTAATTACTACAATCGCAATCGTTTGATCATTTATGTATCTCGTTAAATGAGAAAACGGTACGGTATTTATTAGAATCAAACGGTCATCGCTTCGCATCCGACGCGGTATTAAGTTCGGTGCAAAATGAAAAATCGGTGCGGTATACCAGTGGTGGGTGCGAGAAATCCCATCCATTCACTTCGTGTAGAAGTCGCGATTTTCTACTGGAACTATGCAAATTTTCTACTATGGGAGGAATGAACCATGCATCTGCAATCATAGTGCGTTTTCGCATTTATTTTCAATTAACCATCGAAAAGGAGATGGCGGACAAAAACCAAATTTATAGAAAATAATTCATGAACTCCATGCATTATAGGTTCCAAATGGGAATAGTTCTTTTCAAATGACGTCGCGGTAATCGCGCTCCAAACATATAATTTGATAAAAAACATTAGTATTCTTTCAGGAAAACATTAGTATTCAAAAAAACAGTAAAAAAACATCAGTATTTCTTCATGCAAGAAGCAATCCAGCCACACTACAAGGAATTTGGCATATTTGCCCTATTTCAAGTAGGCCAATGTTCATTTATCTTAATTAAGAAGAGCAGCAAATTTAAATTTTTAAATTTTACATAGAACACATTTATTATTATTTAATTATTTAATAATGAAGTAGACATTTGATAATGTATATATATATATATATATATATATATATATATATATATTTTTAAGTGTTAGATTTCCGCGGTTGTG
>WYDF02273838.1:0-17786 GCA_009867245.2 Adranes taylori | reverse complement strand
TGATAGCATAATATTCAACATGATGGTAGATAGTACTCAAGATGTAGCTGTTATGGACCAGTTGGCGATTTGCGTCCGCTATGTTTTAGAAATAACAGTAGTCGATGATTCATCTGGATTGGTTTTGTACGAGCTTATAAAATCAGAATTAGCCAAGTGTAACATTGCAACATCAAATATTATTGCTTGTTCATTTGACGCAGCTGAAAATATGAAAGGTTGTTATAACGGTCTACAAGCTCAGTTCGAAAAAAGAAATGAAGATCTTATTTACACTCACTGTATGAGACACGGGCTGAACTTGGTAGTAGCTGATTCTACGATTCTACAGTAACGTTGCTCCAAGCAGAGAACTTATTTGGATTGGTGGAAGAATCTGCTGGTTTTCTCAGCTCGTCTTACAAAAGAATGGCCGTATGGGAGAGGGAAACAGAAAGAAAACATATTGTACATGAAAATTGGACAGGTTGTAAAAATAGGAGCCACAAGGTAGTGGAGCAAACATAAAGCTCTTTCTTCAATTATATCGATGAGGGATTTTTAAGAAGTGCGGAAGTGTAAACTCTATTCAATTTTATTACTGTTTTAAAAGAAATATCAAATGGAAGTTTTGACTGCAAATCTAAATTCATGACAAGAAATTTAATCAGTCAATGCTCCAAATTTGAAAACCTATTTATGTCTATTGCTTTATTAGATTTATTTCCTATTACATCTCCAATTTCAAAATATTTACAAAGTAAAACCATTGACTATTCTACAGCCTGGAACTTGGTAGAGAAGCTGCTTCAACAAGTAAGAGATAAAAGGAGTGATAAACACTTTCAGGTTCTGTATTCAAAAACAGTATTGATGTAGAAGTAGAATTAGATTTCAAGGAAAAAAGAACTTCAAAGAAAAATGTAATGCCTGGTGAAAAATCAATAGATGAAGCTCCTGGAATCTAAACTGCTCAAAATTATAAATTGGTCTTTTTCAGTGTTTTAGATTATGCCAGGATAAGTATCGGAGAAACATTTAGTCCAAACAAAAAAATTGTAGAAGATTGTTCCTGGTTAGACCCAAAGAAATTTAATGAAATCGTAATGGTTGAAGTCCTTTCTAATATTTCTAAACTTTGTAAAGTTATTGACAGAGTTGAAATAGTTTGCAGATGAGTTTGAAAGTGGCACAATGGCTGAAACAACTAACATAAAAAGAAAATAAGACAATCTAAATGGAGCTGAAGAAACCTGTAAATTTGAAGATGTAGAATCTGAATTTGAAGAAGACGAAAATCTTTATGGTTACTGCTCTGAGAAGAAACAAGGTTTTCGATGTTTATCATGTGCCTTTTTCTGTTGTTTTTGGACTCTCACAATCTGGATTGTTTACCAACCTATATGTAGGTTACAAGTTTGTACTAACCATACCTTGTACACATGACACCTGTGAAAGGATGTTTTCTACACTTAAAATAGCTAAGAATCGACAAGATTTACTTTAAGCCAAGACCTTATGTCTAATCTTCTATCCATGAATGTAGAAAGAGACTTATTTTATATCTTGGATAAAGATGTTACTATAGATGAAGTAGCTAGGACCAGTGAAGAAGTGGCCAAGAAGCTGTTAGGTTAGTAAACAACCTTTCACTATGACATAACCTTTCTTAGTTTGATGTGTCTGTACCAAGGGATTGCAGAGCCATTTTTCTTTTTGTTATAAAATATATTTAACAATTTGTAACAATTAAAGAGGACATGGTGTTTTCAATATGCTTGGTTTTTTTACCGGTGTGTCACTTTTTAATATTTATTAGGTATTACATTAGGATTTATATTGTTATGGCTTTAACACTGTGATTTCAAATTCATTTTTAAGTAATAAACCACTCGTAAATAATTAGTATACTTATTTTTTCTAGTTTAGTGCGCTGTTAGTTTAGGTACGCTATATAAAAATTATATAAATAATTATTGTGAAAGTAAGTAAACTACATCAGAAAAAGCTTACTTTGTTACTCAACTATTTTCCAAATGATAAAATAGCTAAATGTGGTTTCCAGGCATGTAAGCCTAATTTTCAAAAATTACATATTCTAATATTCTATTCCCTCTAAATTCCCCGGTTAGGGGGTCCTTTTCAATCTCTAGCCGAGGGCCCCGTGAGGAGCCAGCCCGGGCCTGTTGGCACCTTTAACATAAAATTTGTATTCATTTTGCTTGCTAATAATATCAGCTTCTCATAAAACTTTAATTAGTTTCAGCGAATTGAAACCTCTATAGTATTTCTTGCAAAGAGAATTTCCGGGGTTTCCGCTATTCAAAAATGTCATATAATTGCGTTACTAAAAGGTCTATAAATTACCATATGCATAAAATTCTATAAATTACCATAGAATTTTATACCTCAATTAATATTATTTTACACAATAGTAAGCTTTATTGCATTTTCCTGATTTCTCAATCATTGATCTTTAGGTCCTTTACCATATCTACAAATCTGCAGTTTTTTCTCCTTCTTATAGCGCCATCTCCTTGCGGAGGTTCGATATTCAATTAGCTATTTTGGTTCGAGAAATTGGATTCGGACCGTCTCCTCAGATCCTGCCGCCTTGAATTCTGGCGTCGTCCTATTAATCTTTTGCCCTAACTTTTCCCTTTGATGATTCGACTCGGAAGATCTCATACTTTTCACCACGCATGATGTGCCCGATGTGTTGCAGTTACCTTTCCTTAACGTTTATGTTTATACGTGTTGCTTTGAGATGCGAAATATGCTGCGGTATAGGTATATTTATATGATTTTCCATCTCATGGTTGAATGTCGAGCTTTCGCATCCATAGAGTAAGACAGGAAGTATATAACGTACACGGAGAATATAAATGAAATAGTAATTTTAAAAGGTGATATTTTTCCATGATAAATAATTTCGTAAGTTATCATGAGAAGGAACTTTTCGTGACTACCACAAGAGGAAAGATTGTAGTAAGATTGCCTTAAATATTAGAGTTTTCTGTAATGGTGTTCTTCCAAACTCCGTTGTTGAGTGTGATTTTGTTATTACATTATATCTGGGAGACATAATTCCCTTAATATACTATACTAATATGCATATTAATGTACAATATACTATAGTTAATACTATATTATATATTTATTGTAGCCTCCGTTAACGTCATCTGAAGAGGAAGCAAATGTACCGCCGCGTATGGGACTAGATTCGGGATCATTCTTTGCTGGCTTATTAACTAGTATGCTAAGTTCATCTAGTGGACCGCTAAGTGCTGGTATTAGTGCTAATAAACGACAACCATCCGGCAAACCTAATGGCAATGGCAACGGAAATGGTAACGGACAAGGGGTATGTAATATCAATATTTTGTTAAACTATTTTTATAATTGGACGTAGGTTATCGAATAATCATGCATTTTTTTTTGGGTTGAATATTACTTATTTTGTTATTTTTGTAATAAATTTTTCGTACACAGACTTTTCATTTTAATTTTGTTATGATTTGTTTACATTTCTATTTTACTTGGTTTTCTTTTATTCTGTGTAATAAGCATGAACGCAAGAAACACAACTTCAGTAAGTAGTATTGCTACGCGAAATACAAATATGAACAGATCATGATATAAAGCGAAATAAAAAATTTTATATACGAAAATAGAAGAATTAACAAAAAATCTATTCAACACATCTAAAAATAATAAATTTTACGAAAACAAGATACTCAACGTAGTAGTACAGATAAAATTATCTTGGAGCCCAAATGCATTATTCGGACAGATTGTAACGAGTCACTCCATAGTGAAACTGATTTTGGATAATAAATCAAAACCACACTTTAAGGTTTATATGTTTAATATGTTGGATATAAATGTTTAATATTCTAGGAAATTTCTAGATTAGCTGAACAAATGCTCTTGTTGGGTTTGGATTTATACTCTAATTTTAGGGGCGATTCATTTAAATTTCTGTACGACTCATCTACGTTCTAGGGCTCATTTTTTGTAAAAGTATACTATAACAATATCGTATTAATAACTATAAAATATAATATATATGTGAATAAGTTTCTGCGGCGATGCTTTTATATGTTGTCTAAACTCAGGATTTCACAACTCATGAGCTGTGAAAATGTTATTGATGTGAAAATGGAGTTTACAATATTTTGGTAATTTGGTAAAGTTACGCGCAGTCATTGTTATATTTATTTGCTATTAAAATACCTATAGAATCTATAGTTTATAGTAATTTATGTGTAATCGTCCTTACCTATACTTACTCCGATAAGATCTTAAGAGCAATCAGTATTTAATATATTAAACTTAATTTTCCTTCTATAGGTTTTTGAGGATAAACATAAATCATTATTACAGAATTGCGATTATAAATGCTACAATGGTATTTACTAATTACTTGTGTACGTAACTGCTATGTAAGTCCGTGGTTGATATATATTTCAGATACAAAGTCAATTTGAATAATTCACATGAGATATACATACCAAACGATAATAAGAACCAAATGATAATAAGAGCAATAAGAACTTTTCCCCTCTTTACTATTAACCTTTACTTCCCCGCTTTTTTCTTTATTCTAATTTTTTTTCCATTATCTCAATGGCCATTAGTCCCCCCCCCCCCTAGACACACTCTCACATTAGCAGTCAAAACACACTCAGCTTTAAAACTGTACATTCGTTCACCCAATGTACTCACGTTTCTTCATACCTTCCATATATCCTCCTTTCTTCCTTCGTTCCTTCCATATATATCGTTCCTTCCATACATCCTCCTTTCTTCACTCCCACACTTAAATCTCGCAATCATTCTTTTTCTTCATGCTCAAATTTTCTGTCATATACTCAATCAATCCCTCCTCATTCATTATATTCATATACTTCCTATTATACCTCCCATTTTTCCATATTGCCCATCTTTCTTGCACCTCGATATCATTAACTCTTATCTCTACTGCATTTACCGATTCTTCTACATCACACATTTTCTCCAACCATCTTTGCATAGACCAACCTATTCTTTCATAAATATTTTTCCTCTCCTTTACCCATTCATTCATACTACTACCCCTTCTTTCATCCTCCAAACTTTTCAAATACACCATTTTCACAAATCTCATATTATCATCCCCCATAACCTTTCTCTCATATTTTACTAGCTTCTTTATGCCCTTATACC
The DNA here is from genome assembly GCA_009867245.2 of Adranes taylori. Classification (NCBI taxonomy): domain Eukaryota; kingdom Metazoa; phylum Arthropoda; class Insecta; order Coleoptera; family Staphylinidae; genus Adranes; species Adranes taylori. Next base: position 12,599 of record WYDF02273838.1, on the reverse strand, counting down.
AACATTTATACTTTCCACATTCTTGCAAGACTATCTCTCGTGGAGTTCACCTTTCCACTCTAGTGATTCTCCTCAAAGTACCACCTCTTCTCTCTCTTTTACTACCCAAACTTCCACTCCATATAATAATATGCTTTGTACGCACACTTCCATTATTTTAATTCTCATACTCAACGACTCTCCAAATTTATTTTCCAATAAATATCTTAACCTTTCCATTGCTATTCTTGCTTTTTTCACTGTATACCTTATGAGTGCCTTACAATTCCCATTATAATTTATCATAAAACCCAAATACTTATACATTTTCACATTTTCAATCTCCCTTCTCCATATTTAAAATTTATCCTTCTTACTGTTCCTTCCACCTCCTCTCTTACACACCATCTTTTTCGTATTTCCCACTTCATCTGTAGCCCTCTATTTTCTATATAACTATTCACCCTTTCAATCATGTCTTTCATTTCTTCTCTAGTTTTTGCCATACGTACAAAACCATACGCATATCCTACCGACCACACTTTTATTTCCCAAGCATCACTCCTCCACTTTCTTCAAATCAGCCATATAAATATTAAACAGACTTCCGCTCATTGGACATCCTTGCCTTATTCCCTTCCTAGTTTTCCATTCTATTCATCTCTTTTCATTTTTAATGGTAGTAAAATAATATTAATGCCCAGAACTTGCATGGTACCACAGACTCCCAGGTTTGAGTTATGTCCAAAGCATGTTTTCCCTACTTTCTTCTTCTTCATCCAAGTGTGGTAACTTCGGTGGATGTTGACGATGAATAGGGCAATCTTCTAATCTCTGTACTATTTGCTTAATAGTTGATTTCTCCGCCTGTCGATCGTTCGCTTGGCGCGCTATTTTAGTGAAACTTGTTTTTGTTAGTTTCGAAATAATATCGGTCTACCTAGTTGGTGATCGGCCCCGTTTCCTTTCCCCTTACGGTTTTCCCTGAACAATTTGTTTTTCCATGCTACCATGTCGGGAGACAATGGTAGCATGTGTGTCAAACAAATTTCACAATTCGTCTCTCTGTGTCAATCTTTGACAATGACAATCTTTGTGCGGGTTTGACCTCATTTTAGATGGAGATATTTGTTCTTCTAGCCGTCCAGGAAACTCGCAGCATCCTGAGCCAGACCTATATTTCTAACGCATCGGTTCTTCTTCTGTCGTTGGAACGGATTACCCAGGCCTCTGAAACGTACGAAAAACGGGAAAAACTAGGGCGTTTACAAGGCTTGCCTTTTTTTTCCTGTGGTATTCTGATCTTTCCAAAATTTTGAGCAAATTTGAACAAATTTTTCACAAATTTTTCAATCTTGTCTTCAATTTTCGTTTTCTCGGTCTACTATCATGATTTTTGTCTTGTTGCCATTTATTTTCAGCCCATAGTCTCCAGTTACGTGTGCCAGTCTTAGAAGAAACTCTAAAAGCTCTTCGGTGCTGTTAGCTATTAGTTTTTTTTTGAGCCAATAGTCTCGGATTATGCCTTCAAGTCTCTGAAGGAACTTTAAAAGCTCTTCGGTTAGCTGTTATGAGAGAATCATCCGCAAGATTTGAAAAACGCTTTCCATCAATCTTCACTCCTCAGTTCCAGTTCTCTAAATTGCGGCGCATCACTATTTCGCTATAGATGTTGTGGAGTAGAGGTGATAATACGTGGCCTTCACGACCGCCTACGAATTCTCATACAGGATTCTGCCGAGAGTGATAAGATGACATGGTACTCCAAATTCTGCTACTAAAGTCGTACATTACCTGGGCAAATGAATGTTATCAAACGCTTTCTAGGAATTTATAAAGCACAGATACATCGGTACCGAGTATTCTCGAGCCTTTTCTATAAGCTGCCTCGCATTTAAAATTTGTTCTCGAGTTTTCACAAATCCCACTTGTTCTGGAGCTATTTGATGTAGCAGGAAGTCTTGTAGTCTCGTTTGAAGAATGTACAACATAATCTTGCTGGAATATGATACCAGGGCTATCAGACGATAGTTTCCGCAGACTTTTTCTGACCCTTTCTTATGTAGGGGAAAAATATTGAAGTTAGACCAGTCTTCTGGTCATACGCCTGTTATCCAAATGTTGTGACACAATGTTTTCAATATTTTTTGCCCCCTTTTGTCAAGAGCCTGCAAGATGTCTGTTGAAATTTTGTCGATACCTACTGCTTTTCCTTCTATTAATTTGTCAGTTGGCACTTTCACCTAATCTAACAATATATCCGGCTCCGCCTTATAATTCCCCAGGTCTCATTTGAATCAGCATACAGATTGCCACAGTAATCTTTCCACACCAATACAATTTGGTCTACTTCTGTATTCAAACAGTTATGTTGATCTTTAGTTGCCCAATGTCGGTGTTTGAAGTTCTGAGTGATGGAGCGTATCTTCTTGAACAGGTCTTTGTAGTTATTAGTATCCGAGAAATTCTGAATTTGTATACAAACATTCATCAGATATTTATTTTTGTCTTTGCACGTAGTAGTTTGTATCTCCCAATTTAACGATTAGTACAGTTCTAGATTTATACTGTCGTCAAGACTCCGGGATTTGATGTCCTTCGTTCCCGAATAGATCTACTGTTTCCGTTGATAACCAGGACTGTCTAACAGTATTTTTTCTTCTTGAGGTATTTCTTCTAAAGTTGTGCTAAAAACTTTTTCACAACCTACCATATAGCTTCAGTATTTTAGAGGTTCAATTTTCCGAATGACGTTATTATTAAAAACTGTAACCTGGCCATCCCTGAACCTTGACAAACTGCCTTATTAGCCTTTGCCTACAAACTTTAAGTTTTCCGGTAAACTCACACATCAGCAGTTGATGATCGCTTCAACAATCTGCAGACGGTAACTTTTCGCCGTTTATACCGCGGACTTCCATCTCTATTTAATCAAGATGTTATCTATTTGATTCCTCGTGTGTCCATCAGGAAATCTCCAATTGTATAACCTGTCCTAAATTTCAGCACTACTTGACGAATATGATCATAGTCGGCAATGGAACCGATTTTTGCATTGAAATCACCTATTAACATCAAGATTTCTTTGCACGGTACTTTATTTGTTGCCATTTCGAAAGTTCGATTTCGAATTCCTCGATCTCTTCGTCATTAGCATCATGATGGGAGCATCTAGTGACAAGATGGGCAGAGGGCTTCGTATTAAGCTTTAAAATCATTGCTCGTTCATTAATCGGTTCATAGCCCAGCAACAGTTGTTGATTTTATTTGATACCATTTACCGACACCATGGCTCGTCCTATCTTCTCCAGCGGTATAACACATTCTGTTTTCCAAGGATTTAAAATGGCCACTGAAATTTGAAATTGATAATTTGAAATTTTCCTTGCTGATTGAGTCCGCGCACGTTCCACGTGCCATGGTGCATTTCGTTATTCCTGGTCACATATTTCGCATGGGAAGCCCAGTTGTTCACTCTCCTGTGCGCAGTCTCATATTTCACACTGCATGCACTGGATGTAGAGCAGCACCGGATACTAACCAGATTGCCTAGCGGTGTTTTTATTTTAAAGAACAATTCCATGTAGTTTCCTTCCTGATCCTACGCCATTGATTGTTAAAACAATTCTTCCGCTTTTAGAAATGATTTCTCATTTCAAGGAGATTAGGGTGCCCTAATCCAGCAGCGAACTGGTTTGGTTGCTTATTCCGGCAACCCCTCAGCCCCCCTCACGTTGGTTGCCTATGTGACGTTGCCCGTCTTCTACCACGTGGTGGTGTGAATGTGGAGTTTCCTTTCATCAAGCCTAGAAGTAAGCTCTAAGTACTTTAGAGGACTTTCCCACCATGATACTACCTTACTATAATAATAATAACTACATGTAATAGACTAAAAATGTAATATTCAAAATATTGATATTATATAAATAAACTATGATTTTTTTAAGTAATCAGGTAATAACAATATCAAAAATATTATAAATATTAAAACAAATATGATTTAACAATATAAATAAATAGATATTTTGAATATATATATATATTTTATTAACGTAAAACAATAATTTTCTTAGAATAAAATAACTATATTCTTTCCATATAAATTTGCTTTTAAATCAATTACGTTTAGTAGCACCACGCCCACTTCAGAATGAATAAACTTTATGAATTCTTGGTATCTGTCATTTGTAGTATTACAAATTTTCTTTATTATTATAATTTTACATCATGGTATTTATTGGAATTCAGTACATATATTTATTAGATATGCAATTTCCATGATATATTTCGATAAATATTATTATTCTTGATTATTTATATATTATTAACATATAACTCGTACATATCTCAAGCATTTAATTATTTAATTTCATTCTTGATATTAGATATAGATATAAAAGTAACGTCAGATTTCTTTCAATGGACATTAGGATCTCTAATTATATATTGTTGCACTCTACATTTAGATAACTGTTTGTAGACTATGCATTTCCATTAAATTCAAAATTTTCCTCATTTTTTTAAATCATATACAGTAGGCGCCGCTTTGTAGAATCACGGTTAGTAGAATCAACCGCTTATTGGAATCAAAATGGCTAGGTCCTGGTACGCTCGTATGTAAACACATAGAAATCTCTTCGGTTATTAGCATCACCTACTTCGTTTAGTAGAATCAAAAATTTTCCTAGTCAGACGAGAGACAATTGAATGTAGGCATCTCTGTATAAGATCTATTAAAAACTTTGAGGTAAATTCCTTAGAGGCTACCACATTAAGCAATGAGAGCAAAAATTGTAAAAGGAAAAGGGAAGGAAAGGAAAAAGATAATGAATATGCATTGAAGTACTGGTTTTTGAAACCGAGAGAAAAGGAGACAAAGCTATCTGGGCCGCTATTGCACTAGAAAGATTGGCCAAGAAGATGGGGAAGAATGATTTTGTTGCAACTGGGTTTTGGTTTCATTGTTGGATGAAGAGAGAAAATAGCTGGTATATCAAGGCATATGGGGAAGTGCGCGAAGCTGACAATGAATTAGCCAAGGTATGGTTGGAAAAGCAATAGCCAGCGCTCGTTGCACAGTATCCGACGTGTGCAATGCTGATAAAACTGGGCTCTGTTTTAGGGCCTTTCCGGAGCATACGTACAACCTGAAGACTGAAAAAGCCAAGGGAACAAAACCTTGCAAGGAGCGCCTCACCACTCTCTGTTGCGCCACCATGAATGGAGAGAAAAAAAGCTTTTGGTTATCGGAAAAGGTAAGAAACCACGCTATTTTAAGGGTGTCAGGAGCCTTCCAGTAGAGTAAACTGCTAATTCAAATGCTTGGATGACTAGCTCCATTTTCGAAAATTGGCTTGTTAGTTGGGATAAGCAACTTCAACGGAGCATTTTAATTTTATTGGTAATCGACAGTTGCACATCTCAAGTGGTTGATCTGAATTTAAAACATAGCAAGATCGTTTTTCTCATTGAACACACACTCAATGCCCTGTGATCAAGAAATTATCAGAACATTCAAGTCGCACTACAGGGTAGAATGAGGAAGAACTTGAGTTCTTTCTAATTCAGTTGCAGATTGCCGATTGTACCCCGCCACCCAACTGCTTGGACTTATTCCTAAATCGTGCTAAAAATGGTAGCCGTTCCACGGAGCGATATTTTGGAGTCTAGCATAAATAGTTTGGTGGTTTGACAGGTGCCATTTGAAAATCCAAGTTAGCGGATAACAGGTAATTTCCGGTTGTCATTCTGGGGGAACCCCTGACTTCATTTTTTAAAATCTGTTGGGTGTAATGGTGTTCCACGCCTGCGCACTGGGGTCTTGAGTTTGCGTGGGGACATTGCTCTGCACCGGGATTTGCGTGGGGACTCTGCTCTGCACCGGAGCCTGCGGTAGGGACTGACGCCTTGCTCTGCGGTGGTGGCGCTCGTCGTCTGAATTTGAGGTTATGTCACTAGGTATTTTTGCAACGGGTATTTTTCTGCTGTCAATAGTTGGTAATGCAGATCCCTGTATTATTTATTGCCTGTCGAATCACTACAAACATTCAACCCTAGATGGCTCCTCACCGACCCACAGTCTGCGACATACTTTCAGTGTATCCAATGTACTTCTAGTGCCCTCTCTCTCCCTTATATTATTTTATGGAGCTGGATACTATGACTGAAAGAAATTTGGCTAAAAGTTGTATTTTTATCAATGCATGTACAATTATTTTAGTCTAGAACCCCACATGTATTTGATGACATTATAATTAAGCCCACATTTTCTTCATGCACGCTAGAGTTTTAATCCTGCTTTATTTCAAGAGCACTATGCATAGTCCATAGGCATAGTCTAATAAATGCTTAGTAATTATTTGTTGTTTGATTGTTTAAGAATGTCATATAAATTATGCTTTGTGAATTATTGAATAGATAGTGTCCACCTTTCAATGCACACATTCCGAAAGGAATTGTTCAAAAAAAAGTTATGTGATTTACAAAACTTCGCCATAGATTGATTGCTCTAAAAGGCATGAAAAAATTGTTGCAAAATAGGTATTGAACTACAAACGTTATAGATAACGTAACAACAAAGGAAAGTTGTCAAATATTGGGCACTTGCATTGTATATAATGATATAGGGTAGGTACTAAAAAAAATACATTTAGTTTAAAATATACATTTGTCAGAGCATTAACTGTTCCTATTGGAGTCATCTACATAAAATAATATACAAAAACAGCACCAATTGCCAATATGTTCATAGTTCCCTCCTCAACTTCTATGGCAATAAACCAGATGTTTATTTATTTCTTTTTAGTCCACACAACGAAGGTTAAGTATATTGCTAAAATTGGGTGGCAAACTGAGAATTTTTCCACAAAGGTTAGTGTAAGTACCCCTAAATTGATTCCACGCTGTTAAAGTTATCCAACACAGATATAGATGGATCACTTTGACAGCCAGCTGAGTCTACCAACTTTTGATAACGACTACAAGGTGTAATAGTAGTTATCTCCGTCTCATGCTCGGAATGAAAACTTTAGAATCCTAGAATGAACAGTTCTAAATCAACAAAATTCATTTGGATTTCATTCAATAAAGTCGGTTTCCACAACGACGATACTTGGTCGTATCGTATCCCTACACTGATGAGAGATTTGTGTCCTATAATTATCAGACATTCTATTACTCAAAAAGCAATTTATCTTGCCGCATTCAGGCTAATCAAGAATTACAACTTGATTAGTTTTAAATCAATCAAGAATCCAAAAAGATTTATTGGCATAACTATTACAGTATATACCAAATTAACATAATCAAACATATTAAAATTAATTGTTTCTCTATTGAGAACAGAAGGTTTCATTATCTTCTCCCCTATATTCCTGCATACCCACTCTCTATTCTATCATCCCTCGCCTTCCTTTCTACTAGTCTACCCGTTCCTACCCCCTCCTCCTTTCACCCTTTCTCTAACTATATTATTATTTTCTCACTTCCTCCTCTTATGACATTCTCCCCTACATCTCTCATCTTTTTTTACATTCTCAATATATTCTCTTATCCATTCATCTTATTTTGCTTTCTTTTCCCCTATTCATCATATTCGTGCTTTTCTCTTTTACTTTCTTTGATAAATCTCTCTCGAAATTCTTTTTGTTATTTCTATTCCTTTTCCCTCCTTACCTGAACTTACCCTCAAGTTTTCTCCTACCTCCCTTTCTTAATCACTCCACTCTATCCCTTCACATTCTTTAATCCAACGACTCCATTTTTCCTCCTCCCTGCATATTCTACACATTATTTCTTTTCCATTCATCCAATATTTATTTCCACCCTCTTCATTACCACATCTAAACCTTGCAATAAGTTTTTTCATTAGCTCTTCCTTTCTTCATTCATCCAGATACATCCTTTATCATTCACTACCTTTTTCTCAAATTTCACCACTTTTTTTACTCCGCGAATCCAAAATTTATGCTGTTGTATCTCCTGTAAAACTAAATCATTAGGTGTATTCCTGACTATTCCCAACATTCTTTTAATACAATCCACCTGAACTCTCTCTATTATCTCTATTTCTTCCACCGCTCATACTTCTGCTCCATACACCAGTTCGTAGTTCCATTATCTTATTTCTCATTTTCACAGATTCTCCAAATTTCTTTCCCATACCAGTCTCAATCTTTCTATAACTCCCCTGGCTTTTTTGTTATCTTCCATATGCTCCTTACACTTTCCGTTTTGTCATATCACAAAACCCAAATATTTATGCCTCTTCACCTTCTCAATTCGTTTCCCTTCTATACTATATTCATCACGTTTACTTTCTCTCCCTCCATTCTTGCATACCGTTATTTTTGCTTTTTGCACATTCACCTCTAGACCCTTACCATCCATATACCTCTTCAACCTTTCATTCATTTCATTCTCTTCTATTAGCCATACACAAAATATTGTATGCATAAGAAAGAGACATCACTTTATTCCCTCCAAGCAAAACATCCTTTAAATTCGACAAATAAATATTGAACTGCCAGGCACTAAGTGGACCTACCTTACACCTCTGTGCCATTCCGATACATTTTCATTCACACTTTCGTTCCTTTATATATTCTTTTTACCATTCCTCTCATCCCTTTCGTAATCCCTACCTTCTCTATTTTCCGCCACAATTTTTCTCTTACAATCCTGTCAAAGGCGATTTTAAGATAAGGTGTTGCAGATACATCATTTTTCTTTTCGATATCTCTTGATTCACCACGTAATTTATGGTAACAATATTATCTGTAGTCCTTTTACCGCTGATAAAACTATTCTGAGTATACGAAAGAATTCATTTATCCCGCATCAAGTAAATTTTTCATAAAATTCCCAAAGCAATTTATAATATACCAGATAAGTAATTTAAAGAAACTTTAACTAAAGACATAAAAGCTACAACTTTTTCTAGTCAAAATGAGTTGAGTCAGTTCTTAGTCAAACTTATCTTAGGAAAATTAATTCACCTACCTTATAAACAAAATTATATCATTTTCCATTTATCAAAATTATACTCTAGTATTTTGGTAAGGTGTTATTGTTACATTGTTATGTTTGGTGTTGCTGTGAAATGATAGTTGTTATATAAATGTTATACCATATCTATTTTGTATTTACTTTGATGTTTGCTATTGTAAATGTATGTTTATGTAAATTTACAATTTACAAAAACAATACAGAATTATAATTTGATTTGATCATTTCTATCTTGATCTGAAGAAATATTTAGCAACTACTAAAGACATAAATTCCTTGGTTTGGAATGGGGTAAAAGATGGACGCAAATTTCAAAGGATACTGAGGCATAAAACGTATGTCACGTTATGATCCCTCATATGATTACTTCTCATGTGATTCAGGAACTCTTTATTATTCTTCATTATCTTCAGTATCCTCCAATTATCTTTCAGGTATCATTATCCTTCAGATAATCCTTTATATTATTCTGCTGAATCATTCAAAATAGAAATTTATTAAATTTTAAATTATTTTGGCGATAAAATTTTGTGGATTTAGGAGTAGTTTCCAGCTGTGTATACACATTACAGTAGGTAATATGTGATTACTTTATATTTAATTATAGTTTGGAACTTACATATATTGTTTGAGAAAAAATATCAACAAGCCTTCATTTTGTTGCATTCAATAAATTACTAATCCTTCGGGTTGCCCAAATATAAGTACACTTCCGTACTTCATATAAAACTAAAACAAATTTATATTTACCGACTTGCCTCTAATATAAAAATAATCTACGCCAATGTCTATCGCATATGCATTGCAGCAGGGTGTAGAATCTATTATCATAATATTATAAACACGTAATCACCACTCACAATCGAGTTGACCTTAATACTTTTTCGTAACTACCCACAATTAGGTTCTGAAAGTACTTTTGCGAATGGGACACTTCCGTACACCGTTCGCTACAATTTATTATATTTAATTACATTCACCTATTAATAACCATAATTGCATTAATTTCAATTTGCTTAAAAATTAACATTACGCATTAATTATAATTATGTAAAACGATTTATAGACTTACATCATAAATATACCATTAAATCAGTTGGATATATTCATTTCAACTGGATATATTTTCAATAACTGAAAGTAAATAAGTCAGTGTGTAAATAGTACGGATATTGGTTTAATTTGAATGTCATTTTGTGTTCTAATTAAAAAAACTTTTATTATTAATTATAAAGTGAGAAAATGAATGATTCGATTAGAAGAAAAGGGTATTTCCGTATCAAGATCATTTGTCATGGACACCATATAATTCTGAATCATCAATGGGAAAAATCACATTGCAATCTATGTTTTGTCATTAATAAACGTTTGCTCTTTAAAACAAAATAACGTGTACGTTAGTGGCGTAGCAAGGTCTGGTGGTACCAGATGCGGGGTTTAAACTTATCACCCCCATGCCCACCAAAATGTAAAACGAAATTCAATAGGTTAACAGATAAAGTTTAGTAAAAATTTTATGCTAAAGTGATATTAGGAACTGTTAAAACTCGAAGAATCTTAAGGAAGTCTAACCAAGACTATTTTCTTTTGGAACTTAGGCTGCGTTTAAAAATCCTCTTCAACGTGGAATTTCTTGAATGATACCAACTGCAGGAAGTTCAACCAAGCATTTAACAAACTTGGGTAGTTCAGTTTCAGAGGTTCCGACTGATTTCTGGACTCTACGACTGTAAACCAATCTAATATACATTCCATGCCTTCGCAACTTGTATTTCTATCTAGCTGAAAGCTTGCTAATGCACTCTAACTTTTACTTTTTCCGTACTTGGTTCGGTTCGTCTGCAGCCTTCACCCAGGGCATAATTTTCTTCCTTCTGACAGTTCTTTTTTTACTAGGGGATGCCCCTCTCTTCATATGTGTCTTTTGAAAATTGTATTAACAAGGTCATTTCTTTTATTTTTGAAAGGATCTTTAGATTTCTCATGTTGATAACAAACTCCTCGAAGCTCATTCCATAAATTTGCAAATTATTTTGAACGTTGACTTTTTCTAAGATATTATTGCATAAACACGCATCTTCTTAAATCATTTAAACAGAAGTTTAACAGCTTCATAGTGACACACTTCTTCTTTCTAAGAGTCTCTTAGCTATATCTTCATAGAAAGATCGTACATTGGTGCCTAGAATCTGAGAAAAAACGCGTAAAAACCTTTTAAGCTCCCAAAAGAAAATCACACAGTATGAAACTGTTGCAAAAGAGTGTACTCCACACATATTGAGAGAGTAGTTTGTACAGGGTGCAAACAATGCTTTGGGATTAAGTTCACTAATCCTTGTTTGATCTTCTGAATAAGCTCCAGCCATTGTAGAAGCATTGTCATATTATTCTCCTCGGCACATTGTCATTCAATAACCTTCAAAATATCTTACACTCCTTAGCTTACTGGCAAAAAATATCAGCCAGAGTAGCTGAACACACAAACAACGTCAATAAAAGCACAGCACGTCCGCTCTTGACCAACATAACACAGCAACCGATCATACAATACCTTTTGAAAACTCTAGAACTATAGCCACTGAAACCCACTATAGCAAACGAATTACTAGAGACGCCATAGAAATCGAAAAACGAGTGAATACGATGAATAAACGAAACGACAATGAAAACATTTCTAGCACTTGGAAACGTGTATTACATTCATACCGTGAAAATAAACAACAAATAATTCACCGCTATGTGAACGAATTTTTTTCCAGTCAGCTAAAAACTCCTAGAAATGACTCCTTTTGACTGTTAAAGCCCATGTAAATTATTTGAGATATTACTTTATGGCGTATTGATACAAAATCGGCAATTTTTTGTCATATTCTCAGAGCAGGTACCCCGCAGCTACCGCACTTGGCTCCCTACGCCACTGACCTACATATTTCTCGTCAGTGTACCTAACATTTGTAAATGTTGGCATTCCCGTTAGTAAAAATGACCGTGTTTCCAGCGAATCGAAATAAAGTCACTAATCTTCACCTACCGGAACTAGCGGTCTCTTTGGTAACATTACAACTCGCGCCGGATATGATACATACGATACATTACTTTCATTGATTAAAAAAAATGTAAACCAATAGTTTTTGAAGTTTTGAAACACAATTATACAACAGTGGTGACGAAAGTCAAACCAGTGGTGACGAAAGTGAAACCATTGTGAATATGTTTTATATTCCTGAAGATGCTCATGAAGGCAAATAGTATTAAATAAAAAGAGCTGTAATGTCAAATGTAATGTATATATTTATTCTAAAGCAAGTAAAGTTAAAACTATGACCATTTGTAATCAAACACAATCCAGTCCACAATTTAGCGACCAGCTTTACTGCGGTTCATGCAAGTTAGACACACTGTACTTACTTTGGTGGCGATACAGTCCATTAAGAACCCGGACCTTGTCTACGAGGGATGGGATGCTGACAATTTCGGGATGTGACAACATTGTACTTAAGCCATTATTTACCTAGAAAGACTTCATGAAGTTTGATTTGTCAGTTGTCAAACAAAAGTGACAGATTGTAAATATATCAAACCGTTTCGTTACTGCAAATTTTCTAAATTATTTA
>WYDF02273827.1:0-13530 GCA_009867245.2 Adranes taylori | reverse complement strand
TAAACAGATAAACAGATAAACAGATAAACAGATAAACAGATAAACAGATAAACAGATAAACAGATAAACAGATAAACAGATAAACTTTTATTTATCTGAAGAATTTTTTTAATGCAGAGAGGAAAACTTTTCAGCAGATCGGTAAAATTTCGGCGCGGATCGCGGACCGGCGGTTGAGAATCACTATTTTATATCATATTTACATCATATCATATAATGCAGGTTTGGGCCGCAAACTTTTCTACTCGTGGGAAATGGACAAATTCTGTGCTTATTATACAATAAAGTACTTATGACATATATATTATATTAATTTCTATGACACAAATATTAATTTCCCAAGATTTTAAAAAGCTTGATTTTGTATAGAATACGTTCGATTCCATTTTCTCACGACAATGAATTATTTAACGGTATTGTTTATTAAGTTTTACAAAGCAAGACAATTGTCTATACACATCTGTATGTACATTTCATACATGCGATATATTCATGCCGTTTACTTTACCCGTTTCGCGTTTTATGCACTATGCACCTGTAAATGACCTAGTGCTTTAGGAATGTCTATGGACATATTACAGCTCCATTCATTCAAGAATAGCTAATAGTATCTCTATAAAAAAAAATCATCAATACCATCACTAACAGTAAAATATGCAGTTATAACTAAGTATAGATGATTGTTTACGTTCTTACTTGATGTATAATTTTTTAAAACTTTGACAAAGTATATAACAAGTAAATTATGTAAGTAATAAAGTACTTTATAGCAAACATTGATTATGGAAGGTTACAAATTAAAATTTTTTGGGCACTGTTAGAGATTTGAAAAGTGATTGTGAACATTTTCAGCATGACTTCCGTTCTCTTCCATCACATCAAGATGTTTGATAAATGAAGATTGAAACAGTCACATATGTTACATGAAACGTGTTCATATATCAAGATCTGTGAAATTTTGTTTTTTATTAGCCAATTTCACAAGCTATTTCACTTTAGTACATCTTTACGTAAGTTACTGTCAGTTAGTAAAGTCTCTTCAAAGGCTGAATTATTGTTTCTGCGAGAGCAGCGGCAGTATCCAAAGTTTTGAACAGATATGGTGTTATCGGCTGAACAGCTTCAAACGAAAAAGAGGCAAATCAATAAAACAATTAAATAATTAAACGATAATTAATTCCAAGAAAGAGTATTAGTGCGACACATTATTTTAATTCAATAGAGACTAACTAAATAAATAAGTTAATAATTAGTAATTAATAAATAATATCATACAAATGAAGAAAAAATTTATGCGGGGTACACCTAGAGAACCTTCGCTCGAACATCCGATGGTGCAGGAATTGTATATAGTTACATAAGAAACAATGATCGTCCTAAGAGGTGCATTATGTAATACATAATGCACATATTCAGATGACAATTATTCACACAAAAAAGCAATATCTCAGAATTAGCACCTGGCAGATATCTAGAGATTTGATAGCCAGATGTTTTTGTTACATAAAGTTCTATATTACAAATTCGAAGATAGTTTCTTTCAAATAATGTATTTTCACATATATAGTAATTTCCAACCGACAATTTTTATTGCCTTAACGAACTTTCTTATTTATTTCGCAAAATCATTACTATTTTTGAGCTCTTGGCCATATAAAGTTATACACCACTACTTTCAATACATAATGACTTTATGTACGCTAAGCATTAGCTGCTAAAAGGCTCACGCAGCCAAATAGCAGAGAGACGCAGGTTGCAAGTTGTGTTTCACACTACTAGGTGAGGTAATTACCCCTTTTGGAATGGTTGTTTAATTCTAATCATTGCAAGATAGTATCAATAAAACATATTTGGAAGTTAGGACCCCTCCCCCCCTTTCAGGGTCCCTGATGCCGCTCATGTGCAATTCGCGCATTTATTGGGCATAATTTACAATGTACGACCAGACCTATCTTTTGCACGGCGAGCATATTCGCAAGACACCGCATCTGCAGACAATTTCGATTCTCTTATCATTCATTTTTCATGTCTTTTCTCGCATTTACATTTACAACTCTCTCCCTCACACACTAACCGTGTCTTCGATACAATATGAGAAGGTAAGCGTCAAAAAAGTTCACGGAGAACCCACGATCAACAAGTCAATGTCACTAACAGATCAGTATCGCCAAGCGAAACAACCAATTTGTCTCTAACAGCCAGATCGTCTCCATTCGCTTGCACCATGTTATAATGACGATGTATTTCCATTCCACACACTAACTGGGCAATTTCTTTAACATCATCAACAGCAAACCAACGCCACGCCACGCCAATCTAATCCGATCAGCCCCATCAGCAATGCATCCAAACTTGCAGAAGAACACTTATAACAAGTATAATTTCATATGTAGTCCGTTATTATTTTATCTTTGCTTTTTTTTTAATGGACAGGGTCGTCCTAACTACCTTTTTTGCATTATAATTAACTTCAAGCAATATGTTAGTCATTTTAACTAGCGCAAATAGAGTCATCTAATTTATTATATATACGAAAGAAAATAAAAGACAAAAAATATTGCTTTCGCCGCAAAATAACCGTTTCAATTGTTGTAATATCTATTCACCTATGTATAGCTTAATATTATGAGTCGGATTTGAAAAATCAGTCCGACTAGATAAAGTAAATAAATTGAGTTTCATGCAAGAGCCTTACTATATGTTATAGAAAATTCTTATAGTACTTGGCAATTTTGATGTTTCCTAGAAAATTTGTAACCATTGTACTCAGGCATATTCCGAGCGTAACCCAAGGCACATGATGTTTTGAATTGTTTGAGTCTTGCTTCCACAAGAATGTGCAGTACATTTCGATTCGATATCTGTTCGTTTCAACAAGTGACACTAAGGGATATGCAGATCAATCAAGGCCTTCTAAAATTCCTCGCGCTAGAAGGACTGGGGATTTATAACAATACAGAAATATTGATTTATTTATTTTTTCTCAATATTATTCAAGGAGCCAATATGCTAATGATATTGGTCGAAAGAAAATCCGATGGAAGCAGCCTTTTTAGCTAAGGTAATGTCATATAAATGTTTCATATTGAAACACCAACAGATATTAGACGTATTCAATTCTGGGGATTCTACTGTACAGATTTGAAATATTTTAATTCTTCAAACGAATAATGTCTAAATGATAGAAACGTATTAAAATCAATAAATTCCATAAAATAATATAGCAAGCTATCATTATAATTTAATTCAATTCCAGAATAATATTTCAGGTGTCCTTTCGTACATGAGGGAAAAACTTGTAAATACGAAAGAGGCTATAAATAGAAGAAACCAGTTTTTTCACGCGAATAAGTTTTTGTGTCCATGTGTTAGAGAGAGAGAGAGAGAGAGAGAGAGAGAGAGAGAGAATAGAAAAATAATTTTAGTGATAGACTTCTTAATAAGCAGAAGGGAGATGCAATAAACTTCTGACGAAACGTAGTGCGAAAGATGGCGTGGTGATCGACCGAAAATATAACAGCGAACTCCCAGTCCAGGAAGGATGCAGAAGTTGTTTAGATTTTAACCAAGTCCAGTCTTAAATTAATTTTCTAATGAAGCATATTTTTTTACTTTTATTGTCGTTTATTTTTATGAGAATTATGGCAGATGTACAGATGTAAGTAGGTAAATATTTTATAATAAATCTTGATTAAGAAATTAAACACCTTAAGTTCTTTAGTTTTAATCTAAGTAATTAATTTATTTCAATAGTTTTATTCTAAGAAATAATATTATTCTAAGTAATTTATTTTAGTTTTATTCTAAGTAAATAACTAATTTTTATTTCATAACAAGCTAACGAACAATTAAGTTTTATTTAAATAATGCTTACTAGTTTTTATATTTATTAAAAATAAAGTGTACCGGTGGCAGGTATGTAATAAGAAAATGTAATAAATCATAGCCGTACTATATTTTGTTATGTTGACAGTCAATCTAGTCCTCATTAATTACTCTGTAATTATTATTATTAATTAAATGTTGCTTCATCGTTATTTTCTTTATTTTCGACTTGGAGGAAAATTATGTTGTATCCGTATTAACGTTTATGTAAATCAAATAAATCTTATCTGTTTTATTATTTGGTAAAATTAATTAACTCCCTATAATTGTGGTATGTAAAATAAATTAGTTGTTGATTAATAGAGTATTTGAAAATAAATGATGTTTTATTTGAATTATCTTTATTAGTTCATGGGTCGTACTTGCTTCATTAAGACAAAATCTTGATTTTAATCAATCAAGTTGATATTAACCATAACTTACTATTTAATTATCAAATGTTATTAATGTATGAACTTTTTTAGCTTCCAAATAACCTATTATCAACTAGTCTAGGCCCTAAATAAATCAACATTGTTCGTTCTACCAACCCTTGTAGGGTTGAGTGTGTTTTATAAGAACTTGAATATCTTATTGAAGCTAACTCAATTCCATGTCACAAATGTCAATGTGACATATAGTCAACGGTACAAAGTATTTTGCATTACATTACGATCTGGCGTGTACCAGCAAAAATGGTGCCAAAAGGATTGAATTTCTTACAAAAACTCGCGTTAAAATCTCATTAAGCGCATTTTTGGTGGTGAAACATTTTTGGTGGAGCCAACACCAAAGAAAACACGCCGATTTCACTCAAAATGCAAGGTTATGTTACTGTTGTCAACGATGAAAATTGTGTTGTGCACCACAAATTTCTTCCACATTTCTGGAATTTCTTCCAGACGGTTAATCAGAGTACTACCTAGAAGTTATGAAACGTTTGTATGAATCTATCTGGCAAAAAGAGACCAGATTTGTTTAAGAACAATTTTTAGACTTTCCATTCTAATCAAACGCTTTGGTTTATAACGTTCATAATAATTATTCCTGAGTTTCTTTTTGCCAAAAAGAATAGCACCATTCAGCGACTTTTTCGTGTTGGATCGGTTCAAAAATTTCTAGAAGTGTCTTGAAACCTGAATTAATCGCAATATGTGTATTATGGCCAGTGGGATTATTTGGAACGATAGTGATATTTGTAATCAAAAACATATTTATGATTTATAGACTCCTCATGTTGACAACTGAGGAACTGGATTAGATGCAAAAATGGGGGTTTGGAAGATGTTTGAAGTATTTTGTTGCTTAAGAACCTTAGACAATAGACTATTCAGATCAATTATCCCAACATCAAGAGAGGATAAAAATAGATCAAATTTAATTAATTTTGTTATAATTATTTCAAAATTATATTTACTTGATTTATTCCTTGATTGATTTCGAAGAAAATAACATGTATATAAGTTCAGTTATTTCATTACATGTTACTGGCTAAACATATTGTTTCCTTTTCCTGTTTCATAACTAACACTTAACCTATTACGCCTTCACATAAGATTGTTTATGTAATTAAATGCAAATTTTATAAGTAATTCATTTAGACTATTTTTGTGACGCCGTATTGAGTTATCCACTGCATACGGATATCCGAAGAAAGCATAATGACTAGATGTATACACGATGAATGAATAAAGCAAGTTGGTTTCATGAGTTCGGAATATGTCTTGTTCATCGAAAATACGGAATCAATCCATTGACGTGAATAATCAGAAATGTTTTTAAGGGTTAAAGGAGACCAAAATTTAGGTACTAATTATTTGTTGCAACTCCTTTACGGAAGCTAACACTCAAAGCATTTCCATAGCAGGACTAATGGTAAAAGTAAGAGTCAATCAGTGTAGTTTCTAGTTACTTTAGCTGGCTCTACAGACCATTAAGATCCTTGGCCGCCACTTGATTGTCCATCCACATTTTGCGTGGTCGTCCTACTGATCTGCTGCCTTCTGGTCGGTTGTTTAGGACTTTTTTTGGCACTCTGGATCCATCCATCCGCTCGACATGCCCCAATCACCTGGGTCTGCTGGCCTTTATGTCATTGACAATGGACGGCTTCTGCTACAATGCTTCTAATTCAGCCTTCCTCGTCCCGTACTGCTCCGATGATTTTCCTAAGGGCTTTCCGCTCCCACACTCTCAATGTGTTTTCATTCCTTTACGTAAGTGTCCACGTCTCCGAACTATACGTGATTAGTGGTTTAATGATCGTAGCATACACTTTTAGTCTTAATTCTTTAGAGACGATGGATGATTTGAGTACATTAATATAGGCGTAATAACATGTATTTCCTGCCAGCATTCTAGCTTTGATTTCACTGGTGATATCATTATCTTCAGTTATCACACTTCCGAGGTATATAAATTTGTCGACTCTCTCAAACCCTTCAAACTCCTTCACCTTTTTCACCGAGTAGTGTTTCTATTGTTTATCATGTACTTGGTCTTCTCACTGCTTTTTTCTAGACCCATGGGTTTTCATTCCCTCTGAAGTATACCTATGAAGGTTCTCCTTTAGTGATTCTGTCCTCCTAGTCACTAAATCAATGTCGTCTGCTAACTGTTGACAACTTCTCTTGTATATACACCCTTCTGGGTTAACGAGTAGTTTCCTTATGCCAGCTTCAAATGTTAGATTAAAAAGTAGAGTCGTCAGTGAGTCTCCTTGTTTCAAGCCTCCTGTAAGTTCAAAACTCCCTGATAGCTCGCCTTTCACCCTTACTTTTGCTGCATATTTCCACAGGCGTCATTCTTATTAGCTTGATCAAGTTGCTCGGCACATTAAATCTTCTTGCATAACCTTGTACAACTGACTTCTTAGTATTTGGTCGTATGCTGCGCGGAAATCTATAAACAATTGATGAAGTATTATATTGCGCTCATAACACTTTTCCAACACCATCCAACACCATCCTTAGGGTGAATATTTGATTGACGGTCGAGCGGTTACGGCGAAAACCACATTGATATTCTCCCAATGTATTCTCCACATGGGTTTTCAATCTTGATGCTAGCACTTTCGTCTCCATTTTATAGCCAGCGTTAAGAAATTATATTCCGCGATAGTTGTTAGAGTTTAGTCGATCCCCTTTCTTATGGAGCGGTATTATTATGACCGTGTTCCACTTTTTCGGCATTATTTCCTCATACCAGATCTTCGTTATCAGTTGTTGCATTGTTCGCACTAGGCTTTCCCCTCAATATTTAAATATTTCTGCTGCTAACACGTCCTCTCCTGCTGCTCTATGATTACTTAAGCTCTTGATAACTTCTCTCACTTCCGCTATAGTTGGTTCCTCGACCCCATAATGACGTCTTCAGCAGGGTCGAACTGAGTGTCTACCTACCCATCGTTAAGTAGGTCTGAGAAATACTCCGACTATCTGTGCAGAACCTGTCGCTCCTCCCCAAGTAGAGTGCCATCGCTTGCTTTACTTAATGTTGTTCTCGGTTCGAAACCCTTTCTGATGCCTTTCAATCCTTGATACATTTTCCTGACCTCATTGCGATGTTTGCATTTGACCTCGATTTGTTGAAATTTCGCCTTCTTCATTTCCGTTTTCTTCCTCCTCCATATACTTTCTTAGCACTCTTTCTTGCTTCCGAGTATCTTCGCGTAGTTTCTAGTAGACTATAATTTTTATTAGTGGGTAAATTTTGTGCCAACATAATTCATAAATTACTAATTAGTATATTACTGTTCTTAATTCCCAACTCGAAAAAATATGCTCTCAGAATATGCTAAATAAGTGTTCTCTCTTTAAGTAGAAGCTTAATACCGCCGATAAGAGAGCTAACTTCAAGCGATGCCTTATTCGGGTCACTGGTTTGAAGCGTTACACTAACCCACTATGATAAAAATTAAATGACACTATAATAACAAAATATAAAAGTATTTGTTACAACACAGTTTGAGTTATTTGAGGTCATCGTGTGAGACATTGGAAGTGCAATATGAAATAACAGATTAGTTCTGCTACAAATGCATTAAAAAAACTTAAATATTTAATTGACAGAACTATTTCGTTTTTCTTCCCAATGCCAAAATTTAATTAGCTTACGTTTTCTCTTTAGAAGTGCTATCCACTATGCAGTTCTCACCTGTGATTTTGGGGACAGACTTATGAAATCTATAGTTTGTCACTTTAAAAAAGAACATGAGCAATGCACTTAAGAAAGGCACTAAGGCTCACTGAGTAACTTATAGCAACATCACAGTGTGTGGGGAAGAAGTGTGGGAGATTTAAAAAACAAAACGGTACTGGATATCACTGCAACATAGAGAAATAGGTAGACTATCTTCAAGTAAGGAGTGAAAGATGTAACGTGGGAATGAAAGAAGAAGACTGGACATGTAGGAGAAGATGAAAGCTTGGATGCTAGAGACGTCGTATGATGTGGTTCCACTCGCACTTTCATTTACAATTTGTCCTTTCAATATGTCATTATGATTATAATTATCACCGAATTTTATATGTCGGACTGAAAGACTAGCAAATCTGCCTAACAGGCAGGAGATTTCTTCTTATGTTACTGCGTATATTCCTGCAGACTAGAGCAGATTCTAGAAAGATAGGAGGGTCGCCTCACACCACAACCCTGAGTCTATGATGACCTCGTGGTTGGCGTACATATTGTAGACTGGAGATATACACTCCGATATCATTTCTAAATTTCATCCATTGTAATTTTAGTGTCTATATTCTTTGTCA
Organism: Adranes taylori; assembly: GCA_009867245.2. Classification (NCBI taxonomy): domain Eukaryota; kingdom Metazoa; phylum Arthropoda; class Insecta; order Coleoptera; family Staphylinidae; genus Adranes; species Adranes taylori. The sequence continues at coordinate 4,900 of WYDF02273827.1, read as the reverse complement.
AATTCGAGCAATTAATATTTAGCCGATGGAGTGCGGCTTCCGTCACTGCTTGTATGATCAATTCTAATGGCGGAAGATCTACTTCAGGTGCCGCTAATTGAGATGATTTCATAGCCCCTGTTATACCAAGGCACGCAGTTCTCTGGAGGATAAGATACTCATCCCAAACAAGGGCAATACCAACAAAACCCTTTTCTCCGCAGCTCTACAAGACACTCAGGAACTACGTAAGCATTACTTCAGAGTGTGTAGGGGGATGTTATAGCCGCTCATATTAACTCTTGCTGGCCAAATCATCCCCTGTGGTTTATTTGTCCTTCGCTGCAGTTATTAATTTTGGTAATCTTGTCTTACACTTTGCGCTGCCGCATGAGCAATGCTATCCAACCGCGTTTTTCATTATTCGCCTTCGGCGATAATACTTTAGTGGCTAATTGTGAGAAAAGCCCAAGCTTTCTTGTCGTGCGCCATTTTATCGCATATCCTCTCCGAACTGAAGTCTCCAGCGAAATAAACTTCCCTCACGTCTGTCTTCCAACCATGCCCGACAGCAGTACATGGTGTGTTCCACGCTGTCCTTGCACCCCGCAATACAGTACTCCCATACATCGAACTCCCTTCGCGCGCTACGATGAAGATATTCACCGAACCTACCATGTCCAGTCAGGACCCGCGTAAGATAGTAATTTCTGCCTTCACGCATTTCTTAAGTTTGAGTACCATTTTAAATGTCTATCTTCCTTTCATACTTATGTCCCATTCTTTTTACCACAGCTCAATTGTGGCATACCTCTCCAGTTTAGGGTCGGTGCCTTGATAATACGCTATGGCTCTCTCAGCAGCCAAAAGTAGCAAGGATACAATGCCCACTATCATATTCAATGCATCCAGCGACACAGTTCTATAGGCAAACGTTAGATGCCTATTAATCCTACACGCTGAGCTTTACCCAGCAGGCCGGCTGTTTTCGTTGTACTCATTGCCTCCACCTAAACTGGTGCTTCGTATAAGGCAACCGATTCTATAACACTGTATAGTACTCTCCGCCTTCCCGATTGTGCGCTACCAATGCTTGGCATGAGCTTCGCTATTTGTGTGCTTTTGCAGTTAGCTTTTTCAGCTGCGTGCTTGACGTGTGCACCCAGTCACAATGCTTCCGCGCTTTAATTCCCCTGCAGCAGTATTTGTGTCTCATAAAGTGTTAGACTGTCTAAGTTATCCAGATCCCTTTGTCTGGCAAATGGTACAACCAAAATTGTCAACCCCTTGTTCGTTGGGTATTGTTCAACCACCTTAAGTGCTTTTTGCATAAGATCCATAACAGTTGAATTAGTTTGCCTTGGATTATGATGACGTTGTCATCCGCGCCATATATGTCATACGTTGGATTTAAGATTCTATAGGCAATAAAATTGTTCTCTCTTCATGTCTTTCTAAATTTTTAGATAAATATCTGTCGTCTTTGAAACCGTATCTTATTACAACAATGAGTTATATTATCGTTGAAAAGTTTACAATTAAAGCATCAATTCAGCATCGTTCGATTTTAATTTAGACAGTTTCTGTTTTGTAACTTTTATTGTATAGTACGCTTCGCCTGTGTTTAATTAAAAATAACTATAATATATTCATTTAATCCGCAACATTGATTTTTCACTCCACAGCATTTTCAGTCCACAATAAGGATCATTCACAGCATTTTTATAAAACGTCGCTTTCGAAGTATCCAACGTTGAGATAAATTCACTGTAAGCGCAATCGTAGGAATTTAATTGCGACAGTAGGCCTTCCCAGGAATCAGCTCTCGGGGGTCCCTTGTCATTTACGTCTCCAGGTAGAAACGCCCTGCTCACATATGTCATTAGAGAATTACGATTTCTTTTAAGCGGACATCTAAATTAGAGTTGTCGTGGTCAAGTTTATTACCTGATGATGATAAAAGTAGAATAAGTTATAGGCGTAGAAAAATAGTAGACAAGCGAAGCATTAAAGGAAGCAGATGGCTCTTATAGTGACTTTATTATATTTCCCAAAACTGACGTATTCCAGTTCCTCCAACGACTTTTTTCTGCTATAATAGTTCCTTATTAATTGTTTAACTACGTAAACAGGGCGATGTACGGAGAATACAAATTCATCAAATCTGCAGACTCCAAGACATTTGCTGTTCACATATTTTTTTATTTATTAAGTTGAATTATTATTTGCCAAATCAATACTCATTTAAATTGGTGTAAGTTCATTATAAATCATCAGGATACTAGTTCCTAAGGCATCATACAATTCAACATAATATGTTATAGTTTGTTGATTCATTCATACCAACAGGAGATATCTGGAGGATGAGAACCACGGTTCCTATACTCTAAGATATCTTTAAAAAAATTCAATGTAACCAATTTATTGCTTGCTTTCAGATCAGTGGGGTTATCTAGCTAGAGGATAAGAACCACTGTGATTATACTCCGAGGTAACTCCAAAAAAGGATTTGACTATATTTATAAGTTCATGTATTTACGAGTACATTAAGGTCCAATTAATAAAGTAACCCTCTGACCCCTTCAATAACGGAATCCCCTTGTATAATATAATTAAAACATTGTACTAAATTATATTGGATATCGCACGTGACATACTTATGATGCTCAAAGGTTATTAAATTTCATATGTGTAATAAATATATTTCATCTAACGGCGTTAATAAAAAGATAGGTAATAAAATAGCATAAATAATAGCTTGTATTTTTGCGTACCAAAATTCACCTGTACAACGGTATCAAATCTTAGCACACACAAAGTGTTATTAATTAAGTAATCATGTTGACCAATTGAATTCATGTGTGTTTAAAGGTCTAATTGTTTAAAAACGCCAAGTCATTGATCATAGAATATGCAGAAAATATTTATTTATATTATATTATAATATATGTACCGTAGAATTTGTTTTTAGAGATTATTTTTTTATGATAAAGACGTTATTTCTAAATTAGATATCAAGCAGTGTGTTTTTATTGTCCATTACCCGCTTTCCTAAAAACGTTACTCCACAATTACCAGTACTTAATATTACTAGGTAAATACAATATAACAAACTTGAACTGCTATCATCGAACCAACAAGGTGAATAAGTTATTGGCTTATTGGGCTTTCACTGTACTTATTTATAATAAGCTTATTATAAAGTTACAATTATTTAGAATTGGCATGTATTCTAAAAGTAATTAGTTCATTCACTCTGTAAACAATATTAGTCAATAGAACTTTGTCACATTTGTCGTAAAACGTGGGTAAACATAGAGCTACATAATATCGCCTACTGCTATAATAAGTCACTTATCACGTTATTAAAATATGTAATGAATAAAATTGAAATGTTTATAATGGGATCAAAACACCCTATCTTAATAGTGACGTATAAGCAGCTGTACATCTTGTGTTTTCATAGCTATAGATTAAGAACAACTTGACGTCACATCTAATGTAGGCGTATAAAATGCGTGGTTGGTTAAATAAGTTTCTAAAGCACATTCAAGTTAAATGGCATCGTCGTTAGACAAGTATGTATAATAAATAATACGAGCCATGCTTACGAGTTTTACTAAAGAATTTTATTTCTTATTCATATCGTTCTCCAGTTTCAATCAAGAAGTTCCCGTTAAGCCCAACTACTTGGTCAAGAGAAAGGAAAAAAGATGGAACTTCGTGGGACTATTCTGGCATGAAAGAGAGAATGATAAACCATAAACAGACTCACATAAGAATATAAAGAAAGCGACTGGCATTCAAAAAGCAGGAAAAGGCCCATTTTGTTGTCTGTATGGTGCAGAAACTGGTATTGTACCTTCCTCTAAAAGAAAATTCAGAGAGACAGGACTTTCTCCTCTTTTCCAGGGCCAGCTGATTCTCTTTTTATTTTCTCTAATCTACACACACTTTTATTGTTGGCCAGAAGATGGAAGATCTCTCCTTCTCTTCATTCCCTGGCTAAGATCGGGTAGGAAAAAAGAGATAAACACCTTTCTCTTACCAACACGCACAACTGCGCCTTTTCTCACGCATTAGCCGCATTTCTTCTTTTTTTTTTCTCAGGCTGAGTTCCTTGTGTTGATTTTGAACCAAACTTTTTCTTTTCGGCCACCTGCTACCTCCCAATCCGTTAGCAAGGGACAAATACCAAAAAAGGGCTGGAAGCTGGCTCCACTTCATGTATCATTTTTCATTTCTTTTTGAAATGGGGGAAAAAAGGGTGGATTTTCTTTCTGCATCCCATACTTTCGACGATAAACAAGTGGTCATTTGTTCCACTTCCATCTCTTTGTATTTGCATTCCATTACAATATGTGACAAGAGCCAATGAAATCACAGAGTGGTTTGTCATAGAAAGGAACTGCTTTGTAGCCTGCCTTGTCTCCCCGGCTGGTGCTAAACACTACTGTTTCCAAGCAGTGCTACATACGTATGTACGCTCTGCCTGTTTTTAGTACATCTTTTAATTCCAACGGAAATTGTAAATTCGAGTGAAAAAGCACGAATTAAGCTAGCATCAATCAGTTCGTCAGCAAGGAAGCTCTCATCAATCATTTCGGATAAGATACATAAACGTGCTCTGTACAGCAATAAGGATTCTGAATTTCGAACTAATTGGATATGTTCCTAATCGAACAAATTGGATATGCGAGGTACCACTATATTTGGTTACTACAAAAATCTGTGTTCAATCTTATCATATCAAAAATGAAAGATAAAGTTAAGGTATACTGAGATAAAAAGACCGCCCACCCATAATATCAAAATTTTTATCATTATTATCATTATTATAAAGGTGGCGCAAAAGTAATGTCATAATTTGAATTGGCCGCCATTTTGTTATAAATGAAAAAAAAGAGCTCTGTTTTCATCA